>SRQG01000088.1:0-86326 GCA_018360325.1 Claviceps aff. humidiphila group G2b
CCAATCGGCAGCTTGATCGGATTTGATGTGGGAAGGCACGTTGGAAGACATTGCTAGCGGCTTGAAAGCGTGGGAGTCGAGGCGCGATGCTAACGAATGATGATGAACAATTTGTTGGTGCCGTTGATGAGGCAAACCGTGTGCTTTCCTTGAACACTGTCTACGAACGAAAGGGTACATAAAAAGTGGAGAGTGTCACGAGAATTATGGAGAATGCTGTCCGGTTAGCAATTTTATGCTGTCCGAATAGGAATGCTCTATCCAAAAACCAACCCATCATCTTTGAGCAGCCATGGCTACGTCACGACGCCCTTTGGAGCCATTCGAAGAACATTTGACAGTACGCACTAGGAGTCGCGTCTATTCAGTTTTAATAGCAGGCAAATCGGCCAAGCAGAACGCTCACGATGAGCCCTCTCTCATCACCCAGGCTCCCGCTGCCAGGGTTCAAGGGGTCTAACGGAGAAGGTACGAACAAGAGCCCGCAAGATATGTAGTTGATATTGAGCTTTAAGCTAGGGGTTGGATGATGGTTCAATCTCTAGCGGCTGGCCTCCCACACTCCATGTGAGCGGCCATCGCTATATACTCCTGTCGCCGCGCACTTGCCACTTCCATACGTATGCATGAGACCTGTGATGTATTCGAGCTCTGGGCTCGTATTTTATGGAGTAAAGGGTGTGAGTACTCAGAAATTGCACCGGAGGCGCCCAAGCGAGACACACACGCACAAAAGAGGTGCATAACTTGTAGTCAGGTAGCGGAGAGGGGAGAGTTTTCTCTCCTTTCTCTTCACGTTTGTAGACAATCATATGGAGGATAGACTGCAGTGGCACCCTGGGGTCCGTCCCTTATTACAATGCCTTGCCTCGCCAGCCACTTGTCCATGCCTCTGACACCCAGCCACCCTAACAAGGAGACGAACTAAAGCTCGAATCCATCACACAGCACATACAATGTAGCGCGGCGGTGGTCACTTGATCCGCGGATACTTAGCTAATAAAACATAAGCATCCCAGTCCCATATAAAAAATAAAAAGAGGGTATACAGCAATCGCAACTCGATTTTTGACTACACCGCTTCCACCCAGGATGCTCACGCCTGCAGCGAGGGACCATGCCACAAGGGTGGTGTAGATAGGAATTCTTGGGATCCAGTGAAGACCGAGGGCTGATAGTAGACCTGCGATCACGAGCGGGAATAGGGTGTAGCCAATGATACAGACGCTTTGCGCAAAAGATCTGTCGTTTACAGATTAGCATATAGATCTGGCGAGGTAGCCCCCTTCCTTGATCAACTTGGATATGGACATACATGTTCCCACCTAGCAATTTTATTTGCAGTGTGACTACTGCCTCGCCGAGCCAGATCATCGCAAAGACGCCGCTAAAGACGGTGTCTTTCTGCTCGGTTCGGGCAGCGATGCTGAGTAGCAAGCTCAAAAGCAGGCAGAAAATGAGCGGACCCCACAGATCCCAATCACGCAGACCGGAGCTCATGTTACTCTGCAGAAGTGCTTCAGCGTCCATCACGCGATTAGCCAAGCCTGTTAGTTCCTCTCGCGTACCATTAATTCCAGCGCCTCGGAGGTTTGAGTAAGCACCGCGTAGGCCAGATTGTGAATCGAACATGGTGCCACCGAGGAGGTATCGAGGATACAGAACTTCCCTCAGCTTAGCCCACACGGCAAGTAGATCTCGGCGTAACGTTTCCCAGATAGTTTCATCGATTGTGTTTTGTGGTGCACGCCTATCCTCACCAGGGATAGACGACGTTAGATAGCTTTCATTGAGTGGTCTCGAGGACGAACTGGAACCTATAGTTCCCTGGAGAGCCTGTCGTGAAATTCGGTTATCCAAAGGGTCGTCAAATTCATTGAGATCGGCTGTTACATCGTCAGAAAAGATGCTTCTTCTTCTTCATGCCATGCCGTTGAGAAGGTGAAGGTTCGGTTCAGGACATGATCGCTTCGTCTTGCTAGGAACATACCATTATCCGGATCAATTAAATGGGCGTCATCTAAGCTAGAGCGATCATGAATGCCCATCGCACTGGGGGAAGACATTATGCGATTGCTGCGCTAGGTAGTATCGCGGAATGGCCACCTCGTTAAATCAAACTGCGTGATAACGATACCGTAAACAAGATTCTCTCTCAGGCAAGAATTCCGGATATAAATCAGGCGGAGTTGAGGATACCACAGTTGTGAGAGGTAGCGACGAGTAGTGCCTCGAGATCGTTGGGTGTTAACAAGACACTAACTAGGAGGTCACCAGTAACCAGATTGTCAGGAGGTAGGTACCTGGTATATAAGCGTGGAAGCCACCTGGCCCCTAACAGCCAATCAAACACGCGCTTTCGGCACCGACGTCTGTCTTGCTAACGGGGTGAACCACTGAACATTAAGTCCAGAGACTACAGACCAAGAAACGCGGTTTGGAATCAATCGAGTCTTAATTTTCAAGCATTTAAAAAAGGAGTAGTCATCGGCGCGAAATTCGCGCAGCTCTAGCCTCTCGACAATCCGAAGCTCACTCTCACGGTGGCCAACTGCAAAAACGATGGGGACCTACCTAATGATGGCCTACCTTATTATGTACCTACCTACCTACCTACCTACCTACATCGAGCTTAGCTATCCGCCAAGCAAGTTTTTGCAACAGGAGTTTTGAAAAAACGGGTCGGTCATACGGCCACAACGCTCACCATTTTGTTTCGACGTCGTTCGACAACATCAATAAGCTAATAACCATCAATAACACAACGAGCTCATCAATCTTGGCTTTCGAGCATCGTGTTATATCATCATCATGTCTTTTTGACTTCTTCCATCGAATTGCGCAACAAAGTCGTCGTTCCACACAGCGTAGTGATGAATGCACACTTAGTAGGCGAGTCAATTCCAGATTCTCGCCCTTCAAAGTTCAACGACATTCAGTCAATTGAGAAGTTCCGAATCGGACGGCGGCATACATTCTGCAGCAGACGCGCCAACCTCGCTATGAATGTAGGGGCTTCCAGCAACCTATCTCCTAGGCAGGGCATTGATCAGAGTACGCACCGAAGCCACAGCTGCTGTCAACGCGAGGTGCCGGCGGCGAACAGCGGCTCAATTCGAGCATCAGACGCGCAAGAACGCACTCAAAATTGGGAGGATCACGAACGCAGACCCCATGGCTTGTTTCGAGGAACATGAAGAGGGCATGCTGTTGTGGTTGCATTCCTAATTGACTTGGCCAAAGGAGGCTGGAACCAGGCATAAAAAATCGTGAACCGCAGTCGCCTGCGCACATATGCATTATTCTTCGTAGCTGGCCGCCTCTGAATGAACGAACGTTACATTTGCATGCATCATTTGTTCTGTCGGATCTTTCTTCTCCTTGCTTGTCCAACATACACTTTCAAAATGCAGCACCGAAAATCACGGCATGACAGGTATGTACAGTGAGATTAACGTGTAAGGTCTTAGGTGGGTGTGTGGACTGTGTGGTGATCAAGCGCGCTAGCCAGATGGGGTCAAATCCCATTTTTCCAAAACTTCTGTTGCGAAAACTTGTTTGGCGAATAGCTGAGCTCAACAGTCGGACCTCGTCATCTGAACTTCACAACAACGAAAGTCACGCACTCGCGAAGGATTTGGATATTTCAATCGGAATCACAACAAGAATAACCTCGCGTGAAAGAAAGCGAACCAAGTTGGCAGAGAATTCCGCCCAATTCGGATATCCGAGGTCATCGCAATCAGGAAACTTCGGACAAATGAGGTTCGACTGTAACCAGCCATAGTGTACTCAGGAGTCACGAGTCTGGGTCCGTGACTCCGTGGCAAGTTTGTCCAGCGCAAAGGGACGTTGACTGAGTCATCGAGGGACAAAAATCTTCCGGAGGTTAGCGAGATCTTGCTCGCCAAAATGGATTCGGAGTTGAAAATAAGTCGAAGTGTCGACGAAAGCAGTCGGAGCAGCAAGCGAAGACGAATACCACATGCTGGAAATGCTCCTCAATCTTCAGAAATTGGCTCCTCATCTGCCAAGCGTCGAGTGACAACAACGCCCAAGAAGACGGAACGGTCGAATATACCTGGGACGGATGTTGCCACCGCTGAAGAATCTTCATGCGTCACAGAGTGGCCAGAGTTGTTCAAGTCGCTGCAAATTACACACAGGGCCTTGAATTTGGTCTTCACATTCTGCTGTACTCGCAAGCATCTGTCAACTACTTTTGAAACCATAAAGTCCGCGGTTGAAACTCATACGAAGAGAACTCTGGCGGAAGATGAGGTGGCCATGATAGTAGCACTGCGACCCGAGGGCATCAATTTTACCTATGTGGATGAGCTTATGCTTCAACTTGAGGCCCACGGCTCAGAAAGAGACGAGACGTTCAAAGCTTCTAGATTATCCCGTTCTCAAACATTTCCGCATGATTCTTCGATTGGAGGTTTGACTGGCCAAGAAAGTCTGGGAGATCCCCTATCCCTCGAAGCGGGCCAAAGAAGAAGAGAGGTACTTTTTTTCGAATTTATCGATGGGGACTTGAAACGTCAGGTTCAAGACAAAAAAACTGGGGAAGCAGTAAAGCCCAGTCGCAAATTGAGAGATGAGAAGCTCAAGATGCCTATTTATGGGCAGAAACAGATGATGCAGCTGATAGAACGGAGAAATTCAAGATTCACCGATGCCATTAATACCTTCCTGATCAAGTGTTCCAGCGAGAAGCTGCATCCCGAAAGTACGTTGAAACAACGTGCACAGACTTTTTTGCCCAGGCCATCTGCCTGTGAACCTGTCTCTGCAGAGCCAGAGTCAGGCGTTATGCCTGTGGACATACCAAAGGAGCGCAAATCAATACCTGAGATTATTCTTGAGCTGAAGGCAAGCCCGTGGTACACGGGACAAATTGTGCCAGATGGTCACAGGGTTTTCGAGCCCCAAGAAGCAGTTCTGGGCGAGCTCGATTTTCTTTTGAGTCAGAATTTGGTGAATGCAATCTATAACGCAAAAGGCATTACATGTTTCTACGCTCATCAAGCAGAAGCCCTGAATAGGCTCCAAAATGGACAGAACGTGGTCGTCGCAACCTCAACAAGCTCTGGAAAGTCTCTCATTTACCAACTACCGGTTGTACACGCACTCGAAAAACAAGGTTCAACTCGGGCAATGTACATCTTCCCGACCAAAGCATTGGCGCAGGATCAAAAACGAAGTTTGAAGCAAATATTTTCGTACATGCCTAATTTAGAACACACACTGGTCGAAACATTCGATGGAGACACGCCGATGGCTGAGCGCAATATTATTCGAGAACATGCCAGAGTTATCTTCACAAACCCGGACATGCTTCATGTTACCATACTGCCACAAGAAGAACGATGGAGGTCTTTCCTCGTGAACCTTCGATATGTCGTAGGTGCGTAGCTGCCAGACGCTTGGGTCAACGGAAACCTGTAGCTAATATCGTGCTAACTGTAGTCGACGAACTGCACTACTACAATGGACATCTTGGATCCCATGTTGCGTTTATTATGAGACGATTACGGCGCATTTGCGCTGCTGTTGGAAATCGACAAATGCAATTTGTGTCGTGTTCTGCCACGGTGGCCAATCCAAAAGACCACTTCAAAACGATATTTGGTGTCGAAGACGTTGCTTTGATTGACTATGACGGGTCACCTTCGGGGCGCAAAGAGTTTTTATGTTGGAACACACCATACAAGGATCCAGGCGATCCTGCTAGCGGTCGTGGCAACGCAAAGCTCGAATGCGCAAGACTGTTTTGTGCCCTGATGCTGAGAGGAGTCCGGATTATCGCATTCTGTCGAGTCCGAACGCAGTGCGAGGTTCTCGTAAACGCAATCAAACAAGAGCTTGATGCATTGGGGAGATCCGAATGCGTCAGCTTAGTGATGGGCTACCGAGGTGGCTACACGGCGGCTGACCGACGTCGCATTGAGTCGGACATGTTTGAGGGGAGATTGCTGGGCATAGTAGCAACTACAGCTTTAGAATTGGGCCTTGACATAGGGACGCTCGACTGCGTGATGTCCTGGGGATTTCCCTACACGATTGCCAACCTAAGACAGCAGAGTGGTCGCGCTGGGCGTCGCAATAAGGACTCTCTTTCCATTCTTGTGGGAGATTGTTTCCCCACGGACCAGCACTATATGCAAAACCCTGACGAATTGTTCACGAAACCCAATTGTGAGCTTCGCGTGGACCTGGACAACATGATGGTTCGGGAAGGGCAAATTCAATGTGCTGCATACGAAATGCCCATTTCTGATCAAGATACGCAGTATTTTGGATCTGATCTGGACAAGATTTGTCAGGAGAGATTGCTGCCGGATGATATGGGTTACTATCACTGTCACGATCGATTTCGACCAAACCCATCCAAATTCGTTGCCATCAGGGACACGGAAGATGAGCATTTTGCCATCATTGACATCACAAATGGCAGAAATGCGGTGCTCGAAGAGCTTGAGGCATCCAGGGCCACGTTTACTATATACGATGGTGCTATTTTTCTGCACCAGGGCAACACGTATCTCGTGCGTGACTTCATTCCTGAAAAACTCATAGCTAAAGTGGAAAGGGTGACGGTAGACTGGACCACAACACAAAGAGACTTTACTGATATCGATCCAACGGAGACTGAAGCCATCCGCAACGTAAAATCGTCCCTGTCTCGAGCCTACTATGGGACCATCAAAATTCAACAAAATGTTTTTGGATACTTCAAAGTTGACAAACGGGGCCGAGTCTTAGACGCAATTCAAGTTGACAACCCCCCCGTTATTCGATACAGCAAGGGTATGTGGCTCGATGTGCCCAAGCTGGCACTGGACATACTTCAGGACCGTCGTTTGAACTCCGCAGCAGCGATACACGCCGCAGAACACGCCGTCATGAGCCTCTTGCCAACCTTTGTAATTAGTATGCCGGAAGACGTCCGGACAGAGTGTAAAGTGGCATTGAAGGAATTTTCAGCAATCGAGACCCAAAGAAAACGCCCAGCTAGGCTAACATTTTATGATGCTAAAGGGGGCGCCAGTGGCTCGGGGATAAGCACGAAGGCCTTTGATCATATCGACCATTTGTTACGAATGGCGCTGAAAAGGGTAGAAGCTTGCGCGTGCCAGCTGGGCTGTCTCGAGTGTGTGGCATCAACCTTGTGCAAACAGTCGAATGAAGTGATGAGCAAGGCGGGATGCCGTGTCGTCATCAGATCCTTGTTGGATCTTGACATAGCCGTTGACGAGATACCAATGGGACCTGAGGAGATCAGCCCCATCTGCGCCGAAACGACTGTCATGGCACAGACAGTGCCAATCCGAAGCCAAAGCCGTCTACCAATTGGTGTGGTATCTAGGCTCGAGGAAGGACTGATCAATCAAACCTCGCAGGAGTGACACTTTGCCTACCTAGGTAGGTAGGTAGGTATTGCTTACTATGGAACTAGGTAGGTATGTATGTTTGTAGCCAATTTGCTGTCGTTAGCAAATGAATACAATCACGTTTCGAACAAAGTCGCATGCGTGCCTGTTGCGAGAAATCAATACATGTGTACATTAGGATGTGTGACAATGAGGAAAGAAAGAGGAGCAAAGATATGTATGTAAGCTTTGCATTCAAATTTCAGAGACGAAATGGGCGATAGCTTCTGGGTAGGATTTCACTGGGCGCCGGTGATGATTTGTCAATTGTGTACGGAGTACAGGACTCCGGAGTATGTACCTACCTACTCTGTATGTTCCTATGTATATATTTAGGTGGTAATAAGGGTACTCTGCAGATACTAAAAGGTAAGGTACTTTGTCCAATCGTTTTCCAAGGATCTGGAGGAGAGCTTGTCCAGTCCTTTCTACCTTTACTAATAAGGAGGTACCTAGGTACGGAGTACATACCTAGAATTACATACCTACATTCTCAAACGGTCGTGAGGTCATCATGCTATCGGTCGACGGTAGCACACGGGGATGAATAGCACGGCACCCCGGCCGCTGAATCTGGGTTGTATCGTGTTCACGTGAATAGTAACCTACCTACACTAGGCTGACTAAAATATTTCAATATCCTTGCTATTCCACCCAAGATCTATCATGATGCTACGCACGCTCGATACCATCGAAGGTGGGCCGCAAAGGAGGACCAGATCTTCAGTACCTGAACGCTTCCGTCCAGCTTCGGCTGCGATCAAGTCTTGATTGATTCTCCCGATTCGCCCCTGCCACGACGGAGGGGGCTGGCTCAGGCAATGCACAAGACGGACCTTTTGTGGTGCAAGAGACACCATCTTGTCAAGCTGGCGCCGGCACAGTATGTCTTCTTCGCCTCGGTTTCCATCTAGTAAGAGGCATTGAGTGAGATCGTCCGTGTCTCTCGCCACAGCACGCAAGACCTGAAGCATGGGTGTGATGCCCGAACCGCCACAGATCATGATGAAGCGGCTGACTCTTCGCTTCTTCCCAGAACATGAGCAATACCCATTACCAAGATACTCGAATTTTCCAACTGGGCCTTTGAACTCCACCGAGCCGGCAATTGGAACTGAATCTAATGCTTGCGTCATTTTACCTCCCTCCTGCTCCAGAGTGTTGGGGTAAATCTTGATAAGAAGGTCCAGCCATCCCTTCTGTTCTCCATCGGAGATGGGTGTATATGCTCGAATAATTGGTGCGCGTCCTCTTGAGTCGCGGAGGCGCATTATAACATGCTGTCCGGTTGGCAATCCCAGAGTTTGGTTCTCGTGATCTAGTTTGAATCTGAAGATCTTGGAATCCGGCGACACCGGGGTTTTCTCGAGAAGATTCGCTTGTATCCATTTACTGGTATCGAGAAAGGCCGCCCGATTGGTCTCGTACCCGGTGTCATCATCTTTGACCAGCTCAGTCAGAGCAGAATGATCAAGCCGACCGATGTGGTATTGAGGCATCATTGCCTTTGCATTTTCGCTGTCTGAATTAAAAAAAAAGAATTGGAGGATTGAACAGTTAGCTCGAAATAATGGCTTGGTTACAATGAGGAAAAACAATGTCAAGGAGGAAGCGCACTTCACTTACGAATTGCGATAAACTCTTCGGTGACATCTTGTCCAGCAGCACCACTTATTGAAGCTGCACCGCCGGGATGGTCTTCTAAAAATGGTCTACCGTCGTAGACCTGATTGTTGATAATGAACCACGGCGAGTCCTCTTCCATTTGTTGCTTGATCTCCTGACTTGTGATCAGCCGATCAACTTGAGAATTTGTCATGCACGTCTGCATTTCATCTTTCCCAGCCACTGCTTCTTCCGCTTGACCTCTAACCTCGCTCTCCCAGGCTCCATTCCAAAAGCTTCCACTAATTTTCCTCACACGTTCCATCCAACCGCCGGGCTTCGAGGCTGGTTGAGTCGGGTGTTCAAACTGCAATGCATATCCCTGGTTATGTATGGCGACGCGAAACCAGGGATTGTTCATCATGCCCAACACACTCCAGTACATTTCTCTTGGTTGCACCATGAGACTTTCGTCCATGCCCCGAGCTATGATGTCCTTGGCAGCTTTGAGCTCTTCGATTCCTATATCGATCTCCCAGAAACACCAGCAGAAAGAGGTCTCTCTCCACCACATATCGATTTTACCACCGTATAAATTCTGCCCATCGGCAGCAAGTCGATAGCGATCCTCGGGGTAGGCAACGGCCGCTAGCCTCCAAGTCTTCCCTTGGTCCAAAGTAACCTCCATTCTGCTGATTCGCTTACCACCGCCAGAGTAAGCATAGCCTTGCACTTTATACGAGCTGGGCCCATCAACAGCAAGCGAAATTGTCTCTTCGTGTGCCGGAAGACAAATGGCACTATTGGTATTCAGGTCGTATATCGCATACCGCTCATCTTTCCACGTGTCCGGTAAGTCGACACTCGCTTCTGGCGTCACCATCGTGGGCAAAAGCCGATTATCATAAATGTGATACCAATTGTTGCTCGGGCTTTCCGTCACGATAATCCGTTTCAGCCATTTGACACTGCGGCCACCTATCTGTCCCGGAACTATAACTCGCACTGGCTTTCCATGATCTGGATGCAACGGATTCCCATTCATTTTGTGCGCTATCAAGATGCCTTTATTGGGATCCAGGCACCAATTGAGCTTGATGGAAGTTCCGTAACATCCGTTTGGTAGCATTTCCGCTCCCTCGAAGCAAACAAATCTTGCGCCTCGGTGAGGCTTGGCTCTAGAGAGCAAGTCGCGCAGCATAACACCCGTCCACAGGGCAGTCGACACCCCTCCTGGTCCCCACGAGAATCCCTTCGATTTACGGACAACATTTTGTTCCTTGCGTCGATTTCCAGCACAGACAAGCGTTACGGGATATGTCAGTTGCTCGTACTCGTCGATCAGTTCTCGAACACTGAGAACGAATGGATATTCCACCAGCCCCTCCACAGTAAATGTCCAGCCATCCACGTATTCGTCATCGCAACGTGGAACTGGCCCGTGGTTTCTCACATAGTGAAGATTCTCACTTGTCAAGAATCCTTCGCGGAATAAATCGCTTAGAGGTGGTTCGCAGTTGAAAGGATGCATGCCAGTAAGTCGAATTAAGCGGCCATCTCTCTCTACATGTCTATCCGGGGTTTTCAGGTCCTCCTGCAAGACCGATCGTGGATTACTTAGCGGCGCCAGAGGATAATGAGGGTAGTCCTCTTGCTCTGCAACAGAAGGCGACAAAGTCGATACACCGTTAGAGATGCAATCGGTACTGTTCTTCCGAGATTTGCTGACTGTACTTGGAGGACTCGGTGGGAAGACAATCGATGGCGATACCGTACTCGTTCCGGCCATCATGTCTGGTGAAGTCAAATTCGATGCCATTGCTCTCAGACTACCATAAGCTTAAGAAGGTAGTACGGGATGGATGGGGAGCTACAACCAAACGTTCCTGCATCAACGCAGTGAGCTCATGAATCAAAGAGACAGAGAAAACAGAACAGCCGAAATGTTCCTCACAGTAGTCAAATCAGGAAGACAATGGCAAGGGGGCAAATGAGACTTTAAGGGCAAAATGCTAAAAGCACGCGATCAGTCCGAAGTCGTAATGAAAGAATAGGTAGTCTTTCTTAAAAGATTTAAGAAGGATACCTAGCTTTATCAAGCCACAAGCCCAGATAGCGGGAGCGAGGCGCCCTGACACTACCTAATGCATTTCTCGACCTACCCCTTCAGGCTTCCGCGGAAGTCTCCTAGTCTGAGCCAGAAATGGGCGGCCCGGGTTGTGGAGATGTGCAGATAAGAGTTTACGCTCCGGAGATGCACTTTCCAGGGGAGTTGGCTCGGATGCGCTTGATTCTAAGACTCCGATGATGGCTCATAGGAGCCCAACTCATTCAACTTCACACTGCTCCATGAGCGCATGATCGGGGACTAAAACCCGAGGAGGCCTTCATGGCCGACTGCCCTGTCGCGATGCGGGACAAGACCGTCGCATGCGCGTTGGTCGGTGATAGGTGTTATGTATTGGTATCTCTTCTAGCTTCTATGTTGCGCTTGAGCACATATGAACCTATTGACATCCGATGATACTGCACTGTGGTCAGAAGTTTTGGATCTATTGAGTGTCTCCTTGTCTCTCTTGATGCGTTTCTCATGCGCTGTTTTTTCACGCGCCCGGGTCGATGACATAATTACCTACGGAGTACTCCGTAGACGCCAAGACTCAAGAAGCAAGAGTGATGCCATAAGGTACCTAAGGTACCTAGGTATGTATGTACAGTATAAGCTCGTTATAACGATATTCAGATCAACGATAATTTTGATAAATCGATAATTTTTGGGTCGGGATAATTCCACTGCCCATTCTGGAGATTTCCACTGCCCTGATAATGTAAAATAAAGTGACATAGGTAGTATTTGAGTGTGGCCACCGCGGAAAACTAACTTATAAGTCACTGGATTTCACCCCCTTTCGTGCATAACCCCTTTAATCCAACTCATTATCTTCCCTCGAGGCCCGATACAACGACGTCACCTCCCCTCAAATCATCACCAAAGACGCCGTACATATCTCAAGGTGCAGTTGTATTCATTTTATACACTCTAACCTTTAACTCTATCATCAATTCCTAATCCTGAGATATGTTTGCGTCTTTGGCGATGATTTGAGGGGAGGTGACATCGTCGTGTCGGGGCCGCAGGAGGATAATTGTTAATTAGAGGGGTTATGCACTAGAGGGGGTAAATCGGTGACTTAGTTTCCTGCAGTGGCTACACTCAAATATCATGTCGCTTCATTTTTCCCTGCTGAGGGCCTTGGGTCTATGCACGAAAGGGGGGGAAATTCAGTGACTTGGTTTTCTGCGGTGGCCACACTCAAATACTATGTCACTTTATTTTACATTATTAGGGCAGTGGAAATAGCGAAAATGGGCAGTGGAATTATCCCGACCCTAATTTTTTGTGGTGGTTTTTAAATTTTTTAAAAAGCTCTGTGGTCCTCCTTGTACGGAGTAGGTACATAGGTACATACATATGTATAGTATCCAGTGATCCACTACCTCTTATTGGTCGGACCGTCGGAGAATGTGGTTCCACTGATGTATTACGAATGAACTCCGTGAACTGTACGAGTTTACTCGCCGAACTGTTTTTGCCAAAATGCTCCATAATTCTCAGGGTCCTTTGTACCTCTCCGCTCCAAGACAGTGCTTCAGGCAATGCACACATTTCCAAATCTTTCATCTACCCACCCAAGTTACTCTTCATTTAATATCACCAAATTCGTTAACGTCGCACATCATGATGAGACCCTCAACCTGCAAAAACCTTTACCGTGCTGATGGCTGAAGAAGTCCCTGGTAAGGCTGATCATCGACTAGCTAAAGATATCAACTAACCATGACTTCAAGGACTACGGTCAGCCACTCCTCTGAATTCAAGACCCTCAATGCGTCCGTAATCGCAACCTCCGTGGTCGGCCTCGCAACTCATTCCACAGAACTACCGCAGTATCAAACCTGTTTTCGAGTTGCTGTCAGTCATACAGGCTTTAGCGTCGCGGCCGACCCTTGAAAGCGATCCCGATGTGCCTCAACCATCCCGTCCCATGAGCCATGACAAATTCGCTACAGCCCGTTGTTGCGGCGCAGAGGCAGCCGACGCGCCGCCGTAGCCGATTTTCGAAGCCAAGCCAACCTCACTGACTCACAGTTTGTAAGTGATAAGGCAGAGACATTGCGTGTCTCGAAGAAACACGAACATCACGCGAGGTCGCGGACGAGACAAGGGAAGATCACGGCCGTCCTCATCTGTGAAGGCTACGGGAATCAGTGGCTCGGCATCGCAGGATCTGACGGTCTGACCACGCACAGTGAGGACGGTGAAAGCGAGGGGTTCATCCAGGCTACGCAAATGATCCAGTAGGCGCCTGTGCTATTTGCCCAGTCGCGAATGTGTCATGGTTCAAAGCAATGATCGAAGACACCGGTGGTGTATCATTTGAGCGAATTGAGTTGCGTCGAGCCTTAAAGCTGAATGTATACTGTTTGTAATTTTAATTCCCACTGTAATTCGGCGAGGAGGTACGAAGCAGTCTGAGAAATGTGGAGCATTTTGGCAAAATAGTTCGCCGAGTAAATCCGTACAGTCCGCGGAGTAACGCTCTTACGAATACTCCGTACGGGAAACCACTCAAGTTTCAACCCGTCTGTGTATCACATGGCTGCTCAATTGAACCCAAGCACTGTATGTACCATCCTGCTTAATGAGGTTCCTCGTCGTGAAACATTCGAATTGTCAAGTTGGCTGCCGCAACCACCTCCTCCAGCAGTGGTTGCTATGGACCGCCAGAGGAAGCGTATGTTACTCACTGCTTGTCCAAGACTGGAGTCGGCGCCAGGGCCAACCTGACGTTGAATACTGACCATCTGGCCTCCAGGCGAACTGCGCACCGTCAATGAAAGAGCTTGGCGCGGAGAGAAGGGTTCGTCTACCACTATCAGAGGCCAGTTCTGGAATGCACAATTTTCCCGTGCTAACCTGAGACAGAACTTTTTCCCGTTGCCCAAGTCCTCGACTCATCGTTGAAGAAGAACACGGCCTTCATCAAACGTTTACGGACCGCTGTTACAGTAGCCACACTGAGCACCTTCTTGCAAGAGATTCGAACCCTAAGCCTACACAAATATGTTTCTGAAATCATTGCTGCTTGCTATGAGGGTCTCTGCCGCCTAAAATCTCCCGGTGAGATCGATGCTGCCGTCGAAATTGTGAGCGCCCTTCACCTGCGCTTTGGTCCTACAGAATTCACCGAACATCTTGCTTGGCTTCTGGGAAAGGGGATGGCAACACCAGATAAAGGCACTCTCAAAACTCTTGCCCCAGAAGCCCGAGAAAAAGAAGAAAAAGAGAGGATCATTCGTCAGAGAGCCTTGCTACGCGTCATTGCTGAACTATGGCTGGTCGGTGTTCTTCGAACATTAGACGACGCGAAAAAACCAGAGGATGCGACAAAAGGTGCCACGGGGAAATCTGTGGAGTTGAAGGCCCGAGCCGGTGCAGGCAAGGGCAGCGGCGCAGAGCCCTTTCCTCTCGAAGTATTGAAAGACCTGTTGGGCTACGATAGAGACCATTCGAATCTACCACTACTCGTTATCTTCGTCAGATATTTCAGCTGGGATATTCTTGGAGTCAGACCAGCTGGGTCTGATGGACGTAAAACAGTTGAGGCGGACGGCACTACCAATGAACATACTGAAACACTCTCTCATGCGAGTGACGAGCCCAACCCGACGCATGCAGCCGAAGAAGGGCCATTCACGTCTCCCGAAGTAGCCGAACAGTTTAGAGCAATCCTGAAAAAATACTTCGACGATGTGGCCACACACATAGTGCGGGACCAGAAACTCATCATTTCTCAAGCTCGTCGAAACGCCGAGGCTTATGTTAAATCAGGTGAGGTGTTCGAAGACCGACAGGCCAATTACGAAAAGCAGGTTAAGGCCCAGGAACGTCTCATCGCCAATGCCCAAGCTGTCGCCGACGTAATTGGTGCCGAACTGCCTGATTTGAAGGACTCGAGCGATTCCCTAACTCCTTCGAACAGCGCAATAGGTTTAGCGAAAACCGGCGACTTTCTAAGAACTGCGGGTGATGGTGCTGGTATATGGACAGACGAAGACGAACGCCGGTTCTACGAAAACCTGGTCGATTTGAAGGGCAAAGTTCCGCAAATTCTTTTAGAAGACGGCAAGAAGAAGAAAGTCGATACGGACGATAAAAGTGGCAAGAGGATTGAGAGCAACGAGCCATACTCGACTGCGGCAGGCACAGAGCCAGCCGATGACCAGTCCATTGCAATAGCTAACAAAACGATTGGCGCGCAGGTCGATGCTCTACTGGCTCGTTTACCCGATCTTACAAGCAAAGACGTCATCGACCAAACAGCCATAGACTTTTGCTTTCTGAACTCTAAGGCGTCCCGAAACCGCCTTGTCAAGGCCTTGACGGAAATACCCAAAGGCCGTAGTGACTTGCTTCCGTCATGGTCTAGACTCGTGGCTACTCTTGGCAAGTATATGCCTGATATTCCCAAGGGACTTGTGGATTATTTAGATGCAGAGTTTCGAAGCTTGCAGCGGAGAAAGGATAAAGATTTCTTGGGCCGAGTGCGACTCAGCAATATTCGATATTTAGCCGAGCTTACAAAGTTTGGTGTAGTGCCGGAGCATGTCGTGTTTCATTGTCTCAAGGTCAGCCTGGACGACTTCTCGCGAATGAATATTGAGATTCTGTGCAACTTGATCGAAAATTGCGGAAGATATCTTTTCAAGCGCTCGGAGACTGCCCCAAGAATGGCAAGCTTCCTCGAGACGTTACAGCGCAAGAAATCTGTACATCACATTGCACAGCCTGAGCGCATGCTTATTGAAAATGCGGTTTATTATGTCGACCCTCCCGAGAGACCCGCAATTGAGCAGAAGGAGCGTACGCCCATGGAGCTCTTCGTCCATAAACTGGTGTATAGTGACATTACGAAGAGAAACTACAGTAAAATCTTGAAGCAGCTTCGCAGGCTACATTGGGAGGAGGGAGAGGTGCGTTGAGAAATTCGTAACTGCTGGAGCTCCAGACGTGAGCGCGAGAGCGTGGAAGCACTGACTGGAAGCGTCAATAGGTTGTTGCGATTCTTGAAAAGGTGTTTTCGAAGCCCGGAAAGGTCAAGTACGGCAATATTCATCTATTGGGCATACTGTTGAGCGCCCTCTATCGCTATCATCCCGAGTTCGTTGTCAGAGTGATCGACAACGTCATTGAGTCAGTCAGCCTTGGCTTGGAGCACAATGATTTTCGGTTTTATCAACGTCGCATTGCCGAGGTGAAGTACTTGGGAGAGCTATACAACTACAGAATGCTTGAGCATCCCGTCATCTTTGACACGATGTACAAGATTCTTACCTTCGGATATGGTCAGTCACGTGCGTAATGCCGAGACCGATTGTCGCTGACTGTTAGTATAGGAGGCCCTCCTGTCCCTGGCCGACCCAATCCCTTCGATCCCCCAGATGACTTCTTCCGAATTCGTCTTGTTTCCACTATGTTAGAAACATGCGGGATGTTCTTCAACAGAGGCGCCGCAGGCAAGAAGCTGGACTATTTTCTTTCCTTTTTGCAGGTCAGTGTGACTTCCTCGTCCGCTACTTAGGCTTCGATTGTTAACTCTTGCGAAACCATCGATAGTATTACGTTCATACCAAGCCGTCTCTTCCCATGGATATTGATTTTGTTGTACAAGACGTCTATTCACTCACCCGGCCTCAATGGAAATTCGCCACAAATTTTGACGATGCAGCCAAGGCGCTTCAACTCGCCATCGTTCAGGATCAGAAGATGGCAGGTGTCGACAAACCTCCTGAGACAGACGACGCGACCAGCGGAGCTTCATCGGACGATGAGCATGGCGATGGGGATGATATAGAACAAGATGCCGAAGGTGATGACGATAGCGTGTCTGACGATGACGAAGCTGACGTGGGTACCTCATTTTCATCGCGCATCTACTTCCCGGTAAGGGTCTCTGACACTTAGTAGCAATTGGACCCGGACGATGATTCTGTTGACGAAGTTGACTTCAACGAAGAGTCAATTGTCGTCACTCGTCAGGAAGAGACTGTTGACCCCGAGGATGAAGTTGAGTTCGAACGAGAATATGCCAGATTGATGGCCGAGAGTCTCGAATCCCGCAAATTCGAGCGTAAGCCCCTTTTCGATGTTCCCCTGCCTGTCCGATCTAAAGCCCGAGACCCATCAATCAGCGCGACTCAAGAGCAAGAGTCCTCTTCTCCCATCCGTAACAAAATGGTGTTTTCACTTTTGACGAAGAAAGGGAATCGTCAGCAGGTACGTTATCAAGTGAGATGTATCGATCGCGAGTCTTATTAGGCTTGCAAGCTAACAAAGTTCCTCATCCAAAAAACTCAGACCCGAACTGTTGAGCTCCCTTCTGATTCGACCTTTGCTGTCGCTATGAAAACGAAACAACAAGCTGCGAAGGAAGAGAAACAACGAATCAAGGATCTGGTTCTTAATTATGATCTTCAACAGCATGAGGACCAAGATGGTAATCACCAACGGAGGGTATTTGCTGTGTTCCGGATTGGCTGACAAATTTGCAGCAGAAAGTGACCGAATCTTGGCGTCTCATCACATTCGTGTGGACCGTCCGAATAAGGATCGCAGTCAGCGAGTGAGAAAGCTGCAGCTAAGCGACGTTGACTGGTAGAGCGAGCGTATGGGATCGAATAATGGCAAGACCGACCTTGCTAAAAGAAATAAACCCCGGAAGTCCAGCGGGTGTCTCTTGGGCGCAACTGAATGCGTACTGCCTCCGCGGCCGATTCAGCAAGACATGCCTTGGCGCTTCAACTATGCTGCGCGCCAAGCCTTCTGGCACAAATTCCATCTCACAGTCACCGGGCGGTACATACATACATATTCAGCAAGTTGGCTGCGCCTAGATGCGCTCAGACGCTACTTCACGGGAGCGCCCAGGTGGGAAATGCGGGAGGCGTTGGCTCATTGACATTCATTGCAGCCTTTCGCATTCTAAAGATTGCAAGCCATTCATGAAAGCTAAAAGTGTGGCCCAATCGCGTAATGTTTGCACATGGTCCCGAAGTATTGGACAGATCTGGACTAACGCCAGCCATGTGCGACGTCCGTCCGGTTACCTATCTATACGATTGATCTATCAGTGGAACTTGCATAGGCTACCGTGTGGTCTATTTGGCGGAACGGAAAGGGAGACATATTCACATTTTTCAGTTCTTGTTGCAGTCCGCATGGCTTTCTTAGGAGACATGCCTGTTATGAATTATGCGTTCTATCTTTGATTGCCTGCGAGCGAGGCTAATAATGTGACGGGTATCGATCAGTCCAAAACGTTGCTGACGTTATTATAATTACGCACCTATGTATATTCAAGGTAGGCAGGCACATATACCTTCTTAGGCTCGATTGTGGCACGTGCACAAGGACAACTCAAGAGTCAACTGACTTCGGCTGCACTTGAGATACATATGTTACATGTATGATTGACAAAGTTGCTGACCGATCCTTGCTCGTTGTGGTGATTCCACTCGGTGATGCGATCGCCGGTAGTGAATACTGCACACGTGAAGTACCCGTCTTGCTGCCAGCTTTCGCTGGTTGCTGCATTAATAGGTAGAGGTAGGTACATGCGTAGTGTGACAAGGCCAAGTACAGAGCCCCGTTGTTCATGCAGCTGATTTGGAGCTCAGACCCTCCTTTCTTGGCACAAACTTGGGCGACACAGAGAAGCAATCCACAAGTCGACTAGAGACCCTGTGAATGTTCCTCTCTCCTCCCTCGTAGAAAATTCTAATTTTACCATGTCGAGTAGAGAAGTCTCTGGCCGATTCCTTGTGCCGTCATTCTAAGATCAGTCTCCATCCGATTTGCTTCGCGCAGAGTTCACTCAAGAAAATGGCTGTCTCAAGTAGTCAGTGGCCGGTTAACGATGTGAGTCCTGGATCCGCACACTATACAAATGGTGGATGTAGATGGCTGCTAAGTTCACAGATCATATATACTGCTATCGTTGGATTCGTCATGCTCACGGCTTGTCTGGAATGGCTCCTCTGGTTCGCCGCTTTCGTTTACTGCTTCGTCAAAGCATACATGAAGGCAGAACACTGGTCGATTCGTGCCCTTTGCCTAGTGATCGGTTTTGCTTTCTCCATCTTGCGGTATGTTGACCTTTGCTATTCCAAGAGACGGAGTGAAAAAAGACAGGGTCATGGGCCGCTCACATCTAAAAATTGACTGGCGATGAATCTTCAGTATCATATTTCTTCCCATTATGCTCGTTACTCTTCCGCTACCTCGGGTTATATCAAGCGTCTGGCCAGAAGCCATGGTATCATTCCTACAATGGTTTGCTTTCTGGAGCTTTGCGATACTACTGACGGTTCCCTGGCTGTTCTGTATTTATCAGCTTGCCACTCATCATTTGGGGCGAAAGAAGAGGATGGAGCGGGTGCTGGACGAGATTGCCGCTCCGAAAGCCGTCATAGTAATGCCCTGCTACCACGAAGAGTTCGAGGTACTCATGGGGGCAGTCGATTCTGTTGTCCAGTGCGACTATCCAACGACTTGCGTTCATCTTTTTCTGTCCTTCGATAATGAAGAGGCAGATGAGCTGTATGTACGCACGCTACGATATCTCGGAGTATCGGATGGTCTAGATGACTATCCTGCATGTATCGATGTCGTCCATAAATCTGTGCGGGTCACAGTGTCTCGATTTCCTCACGGCGGCAAAAGGCACTGTCAGAAACTCACATTCGAGCTGATTGATCGCATATACGCAGAGTACAACAAACTTCATGACAACATTTTCATCCTGTTCATTGACTCGGATTGTGTACTAGACAGTGCCTGCATTCAGAATTTCGTCTACGACATGGAATTGAGCCCGGGGAACTCCAGGCAGATGCTGGCTATGACGGGAGTCATCACGTCGACGACAAAGAAGCATAGCATCATCACTCTGCTTCAGGATATGGAATACATCCATGGACAGCTGTTTGAGCGTACTGTAGAATCCGGTTGTGGCTCTGTCACATGTCTTCCAGGGGCGCTGACAATGCTTCGATTTTCTGCCTTCAGGCGTATGGCCAAATACTACTTCGCGGATAAAGCCGAGGAGTGTGACGACCTGTTCGATTACGCCAAATGTCATTTGGGCGAGGACCGTTGGCTCACACATCTGTTCATGATAGGTGCCAAGCAGCGTTATCAAATCCAGATGTGTACGTCTGCATTCTGCAAGACAGAGGCAGTTCAAACCTATGGGTCCCTTGTTAAGCAGAGGCGACGATGGTTTCTTGGTTTCATAACAAATGAAGTTTGTATGCTGACGGACTGGCGCCTATGGAAGCGATACCCGGTATTGATCCTTGTGAGGTTCATGCAAAACTCGATTCGAACCACAGCGCTGTTGTTCTTCATCATGGTCATCGCACTGATGACAACCACAGCAAAGCTGCACGACTTGCCGGTAGGCTTCATCGCAGTGTCGCTAGGGTTGAATTGGCTTCTGATGCTATACTTTGGCGCCAAACTGAAACGTTTCAAGATTTGGTTGTATCCTCTCATGTTCATCATGAACCCTCTGTTCAACTGGTACTACATGGTCTACGGAATATTGACGGCTGGCTCACGGACTTGGGGAGGTCCACGAGCGGACGCTGCGGCAGCTGATCAAAACACAACGGCTAGAGAAGCTGCAGAGCGGGCAGAGAAGCTGGGAGACGAACTCAACGTTGTGCCCGAGACGTTCAAGCCCGCAAAAGAGGCAAGGATAATCGCTGATGGCACATCGGGGGGCTGTGTTCTTGTCAGCCGGAAGCGGAGCATTGTGCGACCTCCAGATGCGGTTGATGGCCGATTCTCAAGTCCTAGGAAAACCATAGGGCCATTATATCTTCCCAAATCGCGAGCAAACTAACGATCGAGGAAGCCAGAAGCAGAGACGAAGCGGCTGGACAACCTATGCTAGGAATTGACTCATGGCCTTGTGAATTTGCGGGCGGACGAAGAGCATGAACAAGATATGGGAAGACATGAGAACGGTAAGACGTTACTTTACGCGGCTCAGGGCCAACACGTTGATGCCCATGTCATCATGTCCCTCTTCGAGTTGGAGTCATTGTTCGCCTTCCATAGGGGGAAGAATGATGTGGCAGTTGCAAATGCATGGGTCATAAACGAATAAGCCTTCAAGCGGATTGACGGAAAGAGGAATCTTTCCCCAGGCTGAAAATGTAATCATTCATTTGAAGTCTATTTCGATAACAAGAAAACGGGGTGCCAATATTCCGAGTTTGTGCATTACGCACCCGATGTAAGTTACCTTCCGCGAAGAGGTCGCTGTCTTATAGTTTATTTAGACCAAGAGAGAAACTGTGGTCTACCGTCTAGGTATGTATGTATATACTTGAGTTGCGTGCAATGTTCATAGAAATGCCTCTCCAGATGCACACTCAGACCGCATCACAGTTCGTTAGCAGATGAGCATGCACAAAAGTCCCTGCAATGTCGCCTTCCCCCCTCCAAGAAGGAGGGTCTCCTGAGTCCTGACTGATTACTGGTGTCATCATCGACGTTCCACGAAGTCCGATAAGAGGACGATAAGAAAGCGACAACAACTCACAAGCGAAGGCTCTGGAAAATTCTTCCCGCTTCGACAAAATGTGGGCGCTTCAGTCCTTGGCGTGTAAGGTACATAGTACAATGTAAGTCGACAGCTTGTCTCATAGAATTTGCAGAGTACATAGTACTATGCTGCTAATATCTTGTATGTACTAGGTACATACATACTCTGCACGGTGCACAGGTAGGTACTCCGTAGCCCGTAGGTACGTACACATCTTGTACACCGCCCAATTGAGGAGCAGAAAAGTCTCGAATCCGCACTCCCGAGCCCTGCGTCCCAAGCAGCTGCCTCAACGTCCGTCTTGCCTGCAACCTTAACATAATCCCCACACTGCCGAATTGCGCCAGATCTGCTTTTCAAACGTCGACGTTCAAGCCACGCGAGCGTTTCGGCCCTTGACTTCAATTTTTCGTCCATCACCACAGATATCGATCCCGTTCGAGCTCTCACCTGTCCTCTGTTCACGCCCGCGTTACCCCTCGGTGGCTCGAGATAAGCGATAAAGACGAATAGAACATCACAGAAAAACGAATATAAGTGAGACAAGCTACAGATTCTCGGTACAATGAGTGTCGTGGGTAAGCAACAGTATAGGCTGAGAGAAGCCGGCCGGATTTTTTTTGACTTTTCTTGATTTTTTGGGGGGCAACTTTTCGTCGCATAATAATGATGTTCACGATATGAGGCACCGACATAACGGGGCAGAGACCTTTGCAGCCCCTTAACCACCGCCGTCGTCAGCTTTATAGTAATGGCTAACATAACTTAATTCAACAGGTGTCGACTTCGGAACTCTCAAGACGGTGGTTGCTGTTGCTAGAAACCGCGGTGTCGATGTGGTGAGCAGTGCTCATGAATGAGTCCATCACGTGTGCGATGTCTTCTGTGTCCGCGCTATGTTGCGGATCGAGACCGATGCACGTTACAAGAAGGCTTGCTAACAAGCCTCAATTGCGTAGATAACCAATGAAGTCTCTAATCGAGCTACCCCGTAAGTTGACCATTCATGCGATAAGTCCCTTTTCCTATGCTTATTGCCGGGAAGACATTCCTAGCAAAAGGCCAATTCTAGCTATGACGAATCATTGTGACACTAACAAGACAATTTTCTCCCCTTCAGTTCTATGGTTGGCTTCGGCCCCAAGAGTCGTTATCTTGGGGAACTGGCCAAGACTCAGGAAATTACCAATCTCAAGAACACAGTCAGCTGCCTGAAACGACTTGCCGGGCGATCCTTCAATGATCCCGATATCAAGAATGAACAGCAATTCGTCTCCGCTCCTCTCGTTGATATAAATGGCCAGGTTGGCGTCGAGGTTAACTACCTCGGCAGCACCGAGAAATTCACATCAACTCAGCTCATTGCTATGTATTTGAGCAAGATCAAGCAAAACACTGCAACCGAGCTCAAGCTTCCAGTCTCAGAACTCTGCATGAGCGTCCCCGCTTGGTTCACCGATGCCCAGCGGCGAGCTCTGCTGGACGCTGCTGAGATTGCCGGCTTGAAGGTCTTGCGTCTCATCAATGACACGACTGCCGCCGCGCTGGGCTGGGGCATTACGAAGCTTGACCTTCCTGCTGCCGACGAGAAGCCCCGTCGAGTTTGCTTCGTTGACATTGGCCACAGCAATTACACCTGCTCCATTGTAGAGTTCAAGAAAGGTGAATTAGCTGTCAAGTCCACCGCGTGGGACCGCAACTTCGGTGGTCGTGACTTTGACAGAGCTCTCGTGGAACACCTTGCCAAGGAGTTCAAGGGTAAGTACAAGGTCGACATTTACACCCACGGCAGAGCTATGGCTCGCACCCTCGCCGCTGCTGAGAAGACAAAAAAGATCTTGTCCGCCAACCAGCAGGCTCCTGTCAACATTGAGTCGGTCATGAACGACATCGATGTCTCCGCTTTGATCACTCGTCAGGAATTTGAGGCCATGATTGAGCCTATCTTGGCACGTACCCACGAGCCTTTGGAGCAGGCTCTTGCACAAGCCAACCTTACCAAGGATGACATCGACGTAATTGAGATCGTTGGGGGTGGCTCGCGCGTACCAGCTGTCAAGGAGCGTATCCAAGCCTTCTTTAGCAAACCGTTGTCTTTCACCATGAATGCTGATGAAGCCATTGCTCGCGGATGCGCGTTCAGCTGTGCCATCCTGTCACCGGTGTTTCGCGTTCGTGATTTCTCCGTCCAGGATGTCGTCAGTTACCCAATTGAATTCTCCTGGGATAAGGCCGACGATATACCAGATGAAGAGACAAGCTTGACGGTCTTTACCAAGGGCAACATTTTGCCCTCCACAAAAATCCTTACCTTTTTCCGCAAGCAGACTTTCGATCTTGAAGCTAGGTACTTAAAACCTGAGGACCTTCCCGGAAAGCAGAACCCGTGGCTTGGTCGATTTTCCGTCAAAGGTGTCAAGGTCGAGGGCCAGCAGGATTTCATGGTTTGCAAGCTCAAGGCTCGCATTAATATCCATGGTGTTCTGAACGTTGAATCAGGCTACTACGTTGAAGAACAAGAAGTTGAAGAGGAGGTCAAGGACGACGAGAAAGAAGACGGCGAGAAGAAGGACCCAGACGTAAGTGTTGAGACGAATGAGATATTCGGCGACCTTGATCTATCGAAGCTTGTGTACTAATGAGCTCGATGCAGGCCATGGACATGGACAAGAAAGACGACGCTCCAAAGAAGACGCGAAAGGTGAAAAAGCAGATCCGAAAGGGTGATCTGCCCATCTCTAGCGGCACTTCCTCCCTAGATGCGTCCCAGAAAACCGCTCTGGCAGAGAAGGAAGCATCAATGATCTTGGAAGACAAGGAAGTTGCCGATACGGAGGAAAAGAAGAATGAGCTCGAGACGTACATCTACGATCTTCGTGCCAAGCTAGATGAGCAGTACGCCGATCTCACCACCGACGAAGAAAAGGCGTCTATCAAGGGCCAGTTGGAAGCCGCGGAGGTAAGTTTTGCATGCACAGTCCTGGTCTTCGACGTTTCTTGCACGGTGTCATACGGAGGCTCACATTCATATTCTCGATAGGATTGGCTCTACGATGAGGGCGATGATGCCTCAAAGGGCGTCTACGTTGCCAAACTAGATGAATTGAGGGCCCTTGCCGGCCCCATTGTTCAGCGCCACTTTGAGAAAGTCGAAGCTGAACGAATCGCCGTTCAGGAACGCGCCGCGGCGGAGCAGGCTGCCAAAAAGGCGCCCGAAGCAGAGCCGGAGGCCGAGAAAGCGACGCAACCGACTGGGGACGATCAGGAGATGCGAGACGTCGATGCTGCCCAGCCTGAAAGCGAGCAAAATACTGAGTCAAAATAGATAAAACCTGGTCGGACACTCGAAATGGACGCAAAGTACATGTACGTAGATACTCCAAGGAAAAGGACGGCATGAACATGCTTGAAAGGAGATGAGTGAAACGGACACGAAGCAGGGTTAGGTTGTTGATGGCCGATTTGACATCACATCGGAGATGGTTTATTTCCAAAAGTTGCTACTAGTATAGAAGTATCTTGACTAGTCGCTATTCGTTCTTTTCGATCGTGCCAGCACTCATGATTGGATTGAAGTCTTGAAGAGCCCACGGTATCACCCTGTGGCTAGCTCCACTTCCATCCTTGTATTCGCCCCGTGATAAGTACAGATGTCGGCCAGTATACATACATGGTAGGCACGCACTTCGTCGTCCAGCTCTTATTAGTCTTACCCACTAATCATAGAGATGCGCGTCTGCCCTGGACCTCAAGGGGATGGGCCACGTAGACCCCGACCGAATCATGTCTTACTCCTTCGCGTAGAGTCTCCGCGGCTTCATTTTTCTCTCTAGTGTTTTCGTAACTACTGATTACCTCTATAGTGCGCAACCTGTTATACCTTCAGCGTAAACTATTCTTATTGCTTCAGGCATATGTACTTCTAGATGTGTCGAAGCCTGTACAATCTAGGTATGTATATCAAAATCATTGGATAGAGCCACAGAGACTATCTATCCCCTGGATGTAACGTTTTCATGTTAACGGGGGCATTGGTCGCCTTTGGGAGTGGTCTTACGTAGGACGATCCCAACTCAGCATAATTTATTACAGTCTGATCAATCCAGTCCTTGGACGGACTCCCGATGGAAAAATATGGCCTGTACCATGTCTAGAGTACCAAACAAGGCGGCGTGCCGTATGTTTACACGAAGGCCACACGTATATCACTCGGCTTCTCCTCCTCTTGTTTTGCAAGACTGGCACTGCGACTTCTCATTCCATGATGGCTCACGCACGGCGTTGTATCCTTCTGAAATTTTCTGCATGAGCTGCTCCGCTTCTGTTTTACAAGCAAGGGACATCATGAAGGCGCCATGATGACTGCCATACGGCTTACAAGACACACATGGAGATGGAACTTCTTCGTAGCAGTGGATTATGCAGCCTGTACTGACACAACAAGGTTTACACTAATCGCCATATCGTTTACAGTGCGTGGACCGCGTAATCCCGTCTCCACCTCTTCGTAGACATTCCTCGACCATTGCTTTGGTATAGCGACTTCCGTTTGCTAGATTGCAGTTGATACATGTTGTGAAACGTATATATGCACGCAACAGTTAGCCCCGTATTAAGTCTCGCCCGACAAGCGCAAGAGTAATGTGCTCCAGTGCAACGCAGTTCTAGTTGATGTCGAAGAGAGGCTTCAGCTTGATGATGAGCTGCCACTCTTCGTTGCTGACCTCCTTCCTGTAGAATTCCTTGAGACAGTTGATGCTGGCTCTAGAGACCAGACTGTATAAGCTGTCTGTCTCTTCTAGATGTCGTCCGTAAGTAGGCTGGTGACCACCCATCTCAATCTTGACGGCAACCGAGGGCTGGCCCTTTTTGCAGACGGGGATCTGCTTGTGATCTCGCTCGATGGAGGTACTACATGACGAACGAGGATTAGTCTATGCAGAGTATTGACGTATGTTTTGTGAACAGATCACGTGGCAATCCAGAGAGAAGGGTATGGGGAAAAAAAAAGGAAAAAAAGGGGGTGGGAGTGGGGTGGGGAGCATGATTGCCAAACATACACTCTACCAATGCTGATGACTTCTTTCAAACCAGTCACCGGGTTGTTCTTGACAGCAGCCATGGGTGTGTTAATCTTCAATTGCCCCTCCACAACATCGACGCCTATGACAATAGGCCCTGTCTTGTTGAACACTGCAACAGGTTTCAGAACGCAAGGGAAGACCGCCAGCATCTTGGACTCCTCCTTCTTCTTCTCCAACATTTCGTCCATGTGCTTGGTAAAATCATCGAACAAGTGGTAGATAATGTCTGCTGTAAAGACCTTGATCCCTTGCTCGTCGGCATATGCCTGCGCTTCCTTGTCGACCTTGACGTCGAAGCAAAGCATCACAGCATAATCCGGTGCCTTCTCCAGCATGATACCCGACTGCATCACGTCTCTTTTGTAGACAGGGCCTATGCCAACATTGGCTACAGGGATTTTGCAATCTTTCAAGAAGTCCAACAAGGCTTCTAGTGAACCAAGCGTGGATGCTTGTACACTGACGCCGCGGCCCGTCTTTTCCACTCTGCTCAGCAAGTTGGCCAGATCAGCCTCGACTTCATCTTCAATGTCCTCCTCATCATCATCAGGTCCGACGACCATGAGTCTGGAACCAGCAACCGCACCCTCGAGCCCGGGTGCACTGATCTTGACACCTAGAGCAGCCTTGACCTCTTTGTTATGAACGTATTGAGACTTGAGGCGTAGCTCGCGGAGCGGTGCCGGAGTCAGAAGTGCTCTGATATTTGTCTTGATTGCGCCCTCCGTACCACATATCACAATCCGGTCACCTTCCCTGAGAATGCCGTTGGACAGCACAACGTCTATCGTCATTCCAAAACCTTCAATGGCCTTAACTTCAAGGACAGTAGCCTGGACCTCGGAAAGATACATCAGTGAGCCAACCATTCGCTCCTGAGTGAGCTGGACGATCAGTTTCAACATGTCGGGAATACCCTCACCCGTATGCGCAGAGGTTGGCACCAGTGACACAAACTTGGACATAGATTTGTTCTCATAGAAGAGCTCTGAATTAAAACCTTGCTCAGCAAAGGCCAGCTTGGTCTCGTCCAAACGCTTCTTGAACTCGTTGTGGACGGCCTTATTTTGGAGAGCCAGACTCTCCTGGAATCCGTTGTTATCGACCTTTTTCCATCCGTAGAGTCTGTCAATCTTGTTCAACGCGACAATGAACGGGGTTTTGCGATCTCGGAGAAGACGCATCGACTCCAACGTTTGGGGTTCCAGACCATGCATAATATCCACCACCAGGATAGCGATGTTACAGAGTGAAGAACCACGTGAACGCAGATTCGAGAAAGACTCGTGGCCAGGCGTGTCGATGACCAGAAGACCTGGCACTTTGAACTCGAACTCGTTATTCTTGTTTACCACTGCAGTCTTCTGCCGAATGGCGTCTACAGGGAAGTATGTAGCACCGATCTGCTGGGTGATTCCACCTGCTTCGCCTTCTTGGACATTGGTCTGACGAATCTTGTCAAGAAGCTTTGTCTTTCCAGTGTCGACATGACCGAGAATGCAGCAGATGGGGGATCGCAGATTATCCTCGGACCGTGCAGCCAGTGCAGCTTGATGAGCCTTCTCCCTTCTCTCCGCCGCCTCCTTTTTACGCTGAAGTTCCGCCTGACGGGCGGCTGAAAGCTCTTCATCCTCGGAATCGGACTCTTCCTCCTCGTCGTCATCATCTTTGCCATCTGGTTTGGAGTTTCCGTCGTCTGAATCGGCATCCCAGCTATCTTTGACCTCGTCATCTGAGGAAGCAGCGGCTTCCCAGTCGTCCTCGATGTCGCTTTGGGCGGCAGCTTTTTCAGCAGCAGCAACCGCCTCCAGTTCGGCCTTTTCACGCGCAGCCTTCTCCTCGGCTTCCTTGAGAGCTTTCTCAGCTTGCACGCGAGCTCTCTCAGCGGCTTCTGCGAGAGCGGCATCTTCATCAACCTTTATTTGTAAGCCGAAGTCAGTATAAACAGGTCTGGGCTCATGTCATGGTTTGGCTTTTGTTTCGACCCGGGATGAAGACTTACCTTTTCACTTCTTCCTTTCTTCCTCTTGATGTCTTTCGCAACCTTCTTTTTCGGCTCGTCAGCGGATTCTTGAGGCCCCACCTTGATACCAGCGGCCAACATTTGCTGCAATTTTCGCTCATTGCGTGCTTTCTCCTCCTTCTGGGCTTTGGTGAGGAATCTGCCTTCTTTTTTCAGCTGCTCGATCTTTTCTTTTTCTTTTTGTTTCTTTAGCAGCCTAGCTTCCTCCCTCCGCTTGATTTCTTCTTCTTCCAACTTCTCTTCTTGCTCTGCCCGGAGTCTCGCTGCGGCCAGAAGGCGCTCTTCTTCTTCTTTACGCTTCCGTAATTCTTCCTGCTGCTTCTGGATCAGAGCAAGGTGAGCTGGGATCTTCTTTTTCTTGCCTGCAGCTTCAGAGGCAGATGCCGGGGCGGCCTGATCGTCAGTTTTGGCAGCAGCTTGCTTGACCGGATCTGCAGGCTTCGCTAGAGCGTCTGATGGAGTTGTCGTCGTCTTCTTCTTCGCAGCCTGGAGTCAGGGAAAATAAATGATGTTAGTATAACAAGGACACCAGACTGTAGAGCGAAAACAATGCACGAGTATCACTTTGCAACAAAAGTACCGGGAGAGAGAGTAGACGACATACCTGCTCCTTTTTGCGTTGCTTCTCACGCTCTTTTCTCAGCTTCTCCTTCTCGGCTTTTGTGAGAATTTTACCAGATTCGCCCTCATTCCCATCTGCGGCGTCGTCCTTTTTAGCTGCAGTCTTTGCCTTGGCGCCTTTGCCCTTTTTCTCGGGCAACGCGAACTCATCATCTAGAGAGGCTTCTTGGGGAGCCTTGCTAGATAGGTCTTGAGGTGGAACGGAGCCGGAAGCTTCCTCCCCGTTCACGGGTTCATCGTCTGCGAGACCCTTCTTCTTTCGTCTTTCCTTGTTTTTTCGCAGCATGGCCATCAAGCCACCTCCACCAGAGGAGTCACGGTCGTCACTCGCTTCAGGATCAGCATTATTCGTGCCTGCCGCAGTCTCGTTAGCGGGCGGGATGGTTTCGCCTAAGTCGGCTTCCCAGTCGTCCTGGGCCTTCTTGTTGCCTTTTTTCTTGGGCGGCATCGTGGCGGCGGTCCAGTCGCGCAGCAATTATCTATCTGAGGTTACAAAGACGTTCCCCGCGGCAAAAGGACGGCGACAAGAGAATTGAGCTGGACGAGAGAAAAAACGGTGTTGGATCGTGGTTTGAACGATGGGGCCGAATCGGGACGCTAATTTTTTTGGTGACCTGCCTGTCGTACGAAATTATGTTTGTAGGAGGTACAATACTGGTGAGAGAGGTAGGTATGTTCATTGTTAGGTACTTTTGGAAGAGAGAAAGTGGGGGAGGCGGCGGGATATGTACCAGGTACCTATATACCTACCTCCTGTATGATAATGCATCCATAATTGATACCGTAGGTATGTGCCCACTGCCTACTCTGTAGTACACTAGGTAGTAATAAACAGAGTATGTACAGAGTTGTAGTCACTGTTCATCCGTGTATGTATGTACTCGTAACTGAACTCCTTATTAACTAAAGTCAGCTGTTCGCGTGAACAGCTTGCATGTGCGAGATGTGCAATGGTTGCGGTTCGATTTGGTGCGCCACGCTCCGCCTCCTAGGGCTTTTCTCGGAGAACGAACATGGGATATATCACATATATATGTAGGTACGTTCAATAGAGCAAGCAGCATTAGGTATGCGCCCAGTCACAGTGAGCGCTGCATTGCGGGAACTAGTCTAAGGTGGTCACTGGTGCTACGGCGAGATGCTTTCAGGTCCTGGCAAGTTGAGTCGCAACCCGCATGCGCTGCATGATGCATCCCAACCAAGACACTTATTAAGGTGCCTTGTGTGTGTGTGTATTTTTCGCCCTTACGTACCTACATAATAAGGCACCTGTCACCTGTGACCTCGCGGGAGTCGCGGCAACGGTTGTCTGGTTTCGTCCACGCAACCCACGAACGGCTCCAAATTTTACCACTGCGCATATTTCTATTTGCTTGCACTGCCTGTCTGGTATTGACTGGCATTGACAAAACGGGGCAGTAGGTACGTCATGTACATACTTACAGCTTACAAGACAGGTGACAGAAGATAAGCAAGCACGCCGTATCCCAGCCTAAAGTACGCGCTCTTGTGCTCTTCTTCGGTCTGTCCGATACCGTACCTGAAATCCTTCGTCCATCGGCCGCCTTCGAGCCTGTCGAGATAGTTGAAGAAAAGTTCAAGCTCATCACCCTTCCCGACTATCTGTTCCAGCATCCGATGCTTCAGGCATTGGCTCAGCACGTCGCCATCCACATGCATCAGCCTAGGGTGCAGCCGAGGCGGGAGATCAAGCCCCTCGTCTGAACACCTACTTTCGGAACATGATATGCTATTCCCAGGAGGCTTGAAGTACGGACTTCGCTGTGCCAGGATCTGAGTCAAGCTCAAGAGTCGCCATAGTTCTACATCAATCAAGGTAAAGTGTCTGAGTGACCCATCGAGAGATACCCCTAGTACATCTGTGCCTGCATCTGTACTCGCTATGACTCCGTAACGGGGTTGTCCCTCGACTTTGACCCAAGGCGGTCGGCTGTTGGCATATACGAATCGCCGCACTGACTTCGGCAGCGAACTCTCGAAAACGACTTCACACTCTTTATTCTGCTGATTCCAGGGGATCCAGATCCCCGCAATTCCACCTTTGGTATCCGAAAGCATCGTCACGGGCCAGCGGCTGTCGCTCGGGAATCCCTTGTTCGTGCCAATGTCAATCGTGTGCACAGTCATACGTGCGCTGCCATCCGTATGTTGTAGCACCATGTCTTTGTTGTTGTTATGGTTGTTGTCGTTGTCCAAAGCCGTCCTATGATTAATGACTTCGAGAGAGTGCAACGTGGTCAATGCTAGAATCTTGCCGCGCGTCACTCGCAGTGACGTGGCCGGCGAATCCAGGTCATATTCTTTCATGCCCTTCAATTTTTTCTCCGTCAGATCCAACACATCCCAATGAATGGTCCTGTCTACGCAGAAAATGATGCCGTCCTCATCTCCAACGATGGAGTAGATTGGCTCTCCAAATAACTTTTTGTACCTTGTCCAATACTGGAGTCGCGGGCCATTACTTTCTGCAAACCGAGCCTCCAGTTTGTTCACAGAGATGATGAGTAGTCGCCCATCCTTCGTGCCCACGAGAAGAAAAGCAAATGTCTTGCCATCTTTCACATAAAGCCATTCACTGAGGCCATAAATTCTGTCCCCGGGGTGTCCGAGACCAGATATAAACTCCAATTGATTCTTGTCTTTGTCTGACGCAACAGCAATATGCCTCCCAGTGTCTACGTCAATAAACTCCAGCGTCGGCTTGTCACCTCGTAGCATCGCTACCACGAGGCAGTTCCATGCATGAGAATATATCACTCGGGTTGGTGTTCCGTGAAGGGGAATGCATCGAGGAACAAGAGCGTAGTGCGGCGATAAGTCTGCAAATAATAGCCCTGAATCTGCGAGGACCATTATTGAGGTATGTCCGGCGTGGCCTGACAGGCTTAGGCCAAGGCTGAAAGCCGAGTGGACCCGGGGTGACGGCATAGAAGGGTTATTGGAATCCGTCAACCATATATAGTTCTTGGATTGAAAATGGAGGTGAGTCTCTGAGAATTGCGTCATCATGACAAGATTGTTGTCTACGCATGCTAAAGCTGCGGTGACGCCGTCGAAGGGGCCATGCATTGGAAAGACGTCGACTGGAGCAACACCCATCACTTCGCTTTTCCAACTGATGGGCTGCAATTCTTTGACACATAACCTGATTGTGAGAAGATGTCCACACCGAGTTCCAGCAACGAATATGGTAGCATCGAAACTTGCATAGACTGCACAAATACTCGTCAACGGCTCAAAGTCGTACAGATCCCTCGCTTGTCCTTGAGATGATTGGTCTTCTAGAAAGACCAAGTCTATAATCTTATGTCAGTCGAGAAATCAGTCAGCCTGAGTTGTAATGATGGCTTACTTGACTTTCTGTTCAGGACTTGACTCGTGATGAGTTTTCCATCTAGTGAGGATACGGAGATCCAAGAGACGCCATCCACAGCCGAGGCAACAATCACAAGCGTGTTTCCAGTAACTTCGAATATCGACCCACACGTCACCTCTCCTGGAACATCCCAGCTCTGAACAAGACTGGTTCGCATTCCATTGATGGCAATGATGTGAATCTGATACGCTGACAAGCTGCTCGTGGTGCCAAGAACCACCACGTCATTTCCGCAGAAGGCATTTTCCGCGGTTCTATTTTCCATCGGAAGAATGTCTTCAAGATAGTGCCGTGCATTGTGCGACGCTGTTATCAGAGATATACATCTCTCCGTGACTTGAATGATGAGTCCCGAATCAGTCTGATGTGTATCTAAAGTTCGGGAAGCCAGGTCGAACGCAGTCTTGTCAGCTTCTAAGGAGTCAACCTGCGCGAGATCTTCAGAGAAACGAAGTACACTAGACGCGTCAGGAAGGGCCAATAAACCATAAAGGCCATGAGCTTTGGGGGTTCTGCCCATAAAGAATCCCCAAGACCGCCTCGTTGGTTCGCCTGGATCTAGCTCCAGTCCAATTCGCCCTTGGATTCCCCATCGCCACTGCGTCAAGGTGCCCTTCATTCCCCGGCCAGACGCACTGAAGAGCATGTCAGGTTTCGAAGAATATTTGTTCGACTCTGATAACGAACTCCTTGCAGAAGTTGCCACGTCGACGACCGGTGACCAGTTTGGCAGCACACTGACTCGCTCAAGTTCAGTCCTTGGCGCCAGCTAAAAGATGAACCTCAATCAGCGAAAAACTTTCATGACACGTAATACAAGATGCCCGAGACCTAATTGTAGCCTCGAGGGGCAGGGGCACATTCATACCTTCCACACGCCGCCAGGTCCAGAATCGCCGCCAATGACAAGAACATCAGCAAAAATGTCGTACGCCGTGGTGAAAGCCGTGTTAATATTAGCATCGAGGGGCCCCACGTTGACCACGGAAAGCATTAAATCCGGGGCATCGATCTCGATATGAAGTATGGCTCCGTCCTCGCGCGCCAAATATATAATGTCGGTCTTTTCAAAGTACTGCTTCCGACGGAATGGTCTGGACCATGCCGTCCAAAGGGGCTCTGCCAAGCCATGATGTAGGCGTGTTCTGCCGGGTGGGTTCGTTGGCAGTGTCTCAAATACGGCAACACCGGAAAGGCTATTTTTCACAATGCCGATTTCGAGTTGCGAAACTATCATGAAAGCGGTACTGAACCGCAGAGGAATCAGAAGAGACGGCATGCGGTGTTCTTTGGGCACTCTGGTACCCATTTTTTCCATTGCGAATACATGATTGAGATCCTGACCGAGTTCCCATTCGTATAGCACCATACGAGTGATTGGTTCAGCAGAAATCCTCTCCTTCTTTGTGACCATCAGAATAAGAATGATGTGACTGTCGTCCCCAGTTCGTGGGTAAAGAAATTGAACTTTCTGGATAATTCCTTTGAAGGCACGAATCCGGTGGGACCTTACAGGATCCAGCGACCCGTTTAGACGATACTGTGCATCTATTTCGTGCCTTGGCCGAAGCTCATGTACCACTAGGATTCCGTCTGGAGATGCTGCGGCCATGTAGCGTGACGTCGAATTAAGTGAAAGGAGGTGGCCCATGTAGGTTAGATTTACCGGACTTTCATGCTTCGTGAAGACGAAAGTCAGGCCTAATTCTGGTTCCCAGCGAAGGCAGATATAAACCGTGCCACCACTCTCAAGCATTAATACCAACAGTTGAGGTGCAAGAGCTTGGTCGTGAAAAGCATCGCCTGATTCCGACGGCTCCTGCATTAATGTATCTTCATCTTCCGACTTGATCATAGCTGCGTCGTCATCGTTGTCCAGGCCATGTTGAAGCGAGTCTCCAAGCACCGCCGCGCCCCTTATACGGCAGCCAAAGTCATCTTTTCGTGCCACCTCATGAAGTTGGCCATCAGGTTGAAGTTCGCTTATTTGAACGAAATGATCCTATTAAGCTGGTCAATGAACTGGTCGAACTCTCGAATCTGATGACTCCCTCGCTTTCGGGGGGCATCTGCAGAGTCAAGCCATTACAGAAACATGCAACGTCATCCAAGGAAAGTTCAAGGGGCCAAAATGGTCGTGGAAGCCACGTTTCATGAGACTTCTCTACCTCACCGCCCACGCTGGCCTATAGACTACTGGTTTCACTTGTGTGAATTTTCACGTGCAGTGACAACAGAAAGGGTCAAGAACCTGATGACATAGCCCGAAGAGGAAAAGCAAATCGTAATAGAGAAGAAACGCAACAACGTACTCCAACAAACGCGATATCGTTGTAAGCTTTTGATCTCAGGCGGGCTGGAAGAATCCAATGAACGATGGGGCTCTCTACAACAGTTCGAGACAGCACGCCACAGGTCGGAGGATTCAGATGTGCCGTCGTCGCCTCTCGTTGGATTGATGATGCTTCGAGGGCGGCTTGGAGGTTGACTGTCTCGGTCACCCATTCGCCTTCTCTGAGAATGCTGGTTTGGAAAGCCATGATTGCAAAATCATGGCAGTCTGCCTTCGGGGCTCGAAACTTGGTGGGGAGCGAAAAGAGACACACATCCAAGTGGAATACCCATCATATGTAGATAACGGTCGTCGTGTTGTTACACCAGCCTGCAGAGTCATGTGATGTAGTTTTCTGTGCACTTTGTATAAAAGATTGTTGAAATTCGATTACGGTACAGGCATTGTAATGACGATGCCAGAAATGCTATTATGTATTACTCAACGCTCTATAAATGGTGCTTTGAGCACACGTATATACACGGAGCCGAAAGGATGTCTGATAATCAACCCAAAAAAAATGGTCGGTAACAGGTAGGTACATACTACCTACTAACACAGTTTTACCCGCCACGTTGTGGCGTAGCTCCTTGATGACATCAACGTCTTCCCCTCCAGGCTCCGACCATCTACCGATCTCTTGATGTACATATGTACATACTACATATATATCGCAAAGAACGAGAACATCTAGTTATTTTGCGTCGTCATTCCATCCGATAACCCGGCTCCAAACTCCCAACAACGGCCGCACACAATCTTATGGATCTGCAGAGTCAATCCACTGAGGCACTGAAAGGGTCAACAAGCAGCGATGGAGACAATTTCGAGACGAAGGACGTGCCGTGCGACGAACAGATAGATCGCGCCCTCTATGAAAAGAAATCTGACGAAATACGAGAAGCGTGCAAATGGAGGGATGTGCAAAAGCTAAGAATTCTTGCCGAATCGACAGATGGGCTCCTTAGTGATGAGCTACGGGGGCTTGCCTGTATGCATATGTAGATGCCCTTTGTTCCTCTGGCTACTTATCACGACCTGATTCTCACACACATTCCGAATGCTCGCATTAGATGACTAACTACCCTTGTATTGGAATCTCAGGGCCTGCTCTCATGGGACTTTTTGTCGATACCTCTAGTTGCGGTGCCGGCTCCAGTGATGGCGACACGGACATCGATCGTAGTTGGGAGAGGCTACCGCGGCATCGTGACGAAGAACAAGTGCAGCTTGATGTGGATAGAGCGTTCGTCTATTATCCAACAGGTGCGTGTATGAGAGTTTTACATAAACTAGAATCCCAAAGAAAAGCGCACTTCAAACCCTCGATGAACTTCCAACGCCAGAAGTGTCTTGCCATGGATCTTGCTCTGAAACTGACCTCGGGGTCCTTTCACATTTATCCCCCGCGCAGACAGATCCGAGGCAGACATGCAAAAGTGCAAATCAGAATTGCTATCGCTCATCCTCGAAGTATTACGCCGACACCCATATCTCTGCTATTTCCAAGGCTATCATGACATATGCCAGGTGTTCCTCCTCGTCTTGCGGCCGCCGTGGCGCGCCTCCGTGGTTGCAAGACTATCCATCCTCCGCATACGGGACTTTATGCTCTCCAGCCTGGAACCAACGACCGCACAACTCAGATTACTGCCTGATCTTCTGGCAAAAGCCGACCCCAAGCTTCGACAACATATTGCAACCATAGAACCGTTTTACGCCCTCGCAGGTACACTCACAATGTACGCGCACAATATACAGGCCTATCGTGACATTGCACGTCTTTTTGATGTTTTCCTCGCCAGAGAGCCCGTCTTTCCCATATATGTCTTCGCTCAGATTGTCATCAACCGCAGAAACGAGGTGTTAGACATTGTAGAACCAGACATGCTGCAAGTCGTGCTGTCAAGAGTACCACCAAATATGGACCTTGAAGCACTGATAGCTGAGGCAACTCGCTTGTTCGACCGCTTTCCACCACAGTATTTACCTTACTGGCGGCATATATCCAAATACAGCTCTTTGAAAACGGCCAGAGACCTTGACCAGTGTGCCAACCAGTCCCTAGAAGAAGGCCACGGATATTTCGAAGAGCAAGTCAAACAAGTCCGCTGGATAGAATTAAGGGAGACGGTGTCGATCACACTCTGGAAGTACCGCCGGCCTATCAGATTGTTGGGTGCTACCGCGGCGGTCGCCGTGTTAGCCTATGTTTTACGGCGAAGTCCGTCCTCGTATCGCTATCTCATGGCTGTTATTCGGTAGAGCAAGCAAGTATTTACATAGGCAGTGTACACTCGAGATTCAACACCATTCTTAGCATGGGAGGCATCTGATCTGCAGACATCTGAATGGGAACTAGTATCTTTCTCTCCTTTCTAGATTGCAAAATTCCTTTTGACAATGAAAAAGGACCGTGAGCTTTCTATGTAGACTTGAGATACAACATTTGGACACTAGAGATGAAGGGTGTCTAACGTGCTACTTCTGGGACGCAAAGGAGGAAATCCTTCCTCAACCAAAACATGAATCTATGTCATCATGTCATTTCAAAGATATACCACTATCTCTCTCAGCCATTTCACAAGGCTATGATATTGGCGAGGCACGTGAGTGCAGAGTTGCTTTCCTGATAGTACCTATTGCAAGCGGCATCATGAAGCTTTGGCGATCGAGAGGGAGAAGGAGTGAATCACGCGTCTTCTCGATGCACCGCTTTCAGTCTTTCAAAGTGCTTCTGTTGTTCCACGGCGACTTTGCCCGTCGTATCTCCAATGATAGTCAAAATGAGGGAGTAGTTGTTGTACAGAAACCGGTCGCTTTTTCGGTTATCGCCACCATACGACAGGCTCTGTTTGTTAAGAAATGCCTCGACTTCTGAGCGCAAACGGTGGAGGCTTGCTGCAACTGGTTCGTCATCTCCAGCTTCCGCACTCAGAACCAGGAACCCGTGAAGAAGCTGACCGAAGCGTTGGGTCACAACATGGGGAGCAGACGTCATTTTGGCAGCGTCGCTTGCGGAACGATGAGCTTTGTTAGGCAAGTTAGTCACTAGTTGGCGGACAGATTCGCAGTGTCGATCCATGACGACTTGTAGCCTTGGCCAGAGGAGCATATTAGTACCGTTGATGTAGTTGTCCACGGCAGGCACTTTGCGTCGTTGAAGTTCAAATGCGAGTTTCTGATTCAGTCGAATACAAAGTAAGATGCCCAGTGCATCGTATGTGTCAGACACAAGTGTCTTAGAAAGTGTTTGGCCCATCTCAAAGGTAGACTCAAAAATGTGAGTGAAGATTTTAGAGATATGAGAGTACGACAAGGCCGGAGAAAAAAAGCTCGCCAGGAAGGTGTACTCCGCCGTCGCATTGTCTATCAGAGCCAAATTGAAGTGATGGAACTGGATCTCTAGATAGCGCGTCGTATGGTCCTCCTCAGCGAGGTACGACGATAGCGCCGACTGATTACTCGTTTTGAGCAAGTCTATCCTCCGCCCCAAGTTGAAAGCATCATGGGGTGGGCCTGCAGTCCGTGTGCTTGATAGCACGGTTGCCATTCGCATTGTGTCTTCGTGGCCCAGGGCGTCTGACTTATCGATGACGTGAGTCTTGATGCTGGCCAACGCTTGCTGGTATCTGGCGAACTGCGTTTGATAGTACCAACGCATCGTGTTCATATAAGCGCGAGATATTTCTTCCGCCAGTGCCGCATGACGTCTGTGAAGAAAGCTATATAAATCCCTGTATCGAAGAAAGTTTTGTTGCTGTATGAGTTGAGCATTAATGTGTGGCGATCGGAGTGCTTTTATCTGGGCCACAAGGAAATCTCGAATACGTTCAATAGCCTTTCAGGAATATTAGTATCAGCATAAGTCTTCCGAAGGTATTCGTATCTTTTGTGGCAGGTAGCTAAGGGCCTACGTACCTTGAGCGTAAGCTTTTCTAACAGAGGACCGAGCTCTGCAGACGCTCTACTGGGTCGAGTTCCTGAGGTGATCATTTTGTCGTATGCTACCGTCCTCCGATCCAGTTCGCATATGATCTTGACCCAAGACTCGTCTAGTTGGCCCGTGGATATCTTAGATACAACTTCAGGGGATACGCTCAGCTCTTCCACGACCGGTCCCAAAGCCTTTTCGACATCTTTGCGGTTCTGTAGTCGTCGGTTCAACGCCGCGGAGCGTTCTTGTAGTGATTCAATATCAGCAGATACAGAAGCGAGATCATTTCGAAAATCAATCAAGTTCAGCTCGACGGAATTAAGCACATCGTCGCAAGCAGTGATGGAACGATGAAGGCCTTCGAATGTGGTTCGCTCTTTTTGATCTGAGTGGTACGCATTATTAGATATAGCTTTTCGTATGATATACAAAATGCAGGAAGTCCAAGCTATCAAGACCTGAACGTACAGTCTTCCAGGATCTGTCCCAGCCGTGGTGCTGCCTCGATCTCATCAGGCGTTTGGGATGATGCCACTTCCTTCAAGGATAAGCCCCCAAAGTCAACCTCGAGCTCGAGATCGGCTTCCGTAATGGAGCTAGACAGCAGATTCTGGCCTTCTTCGCCATTAAAACCTTCTTTCTTTTGGGACGTCAATATCTTGTTAAGGAGATTTAGGGAATCGTTGGCATTGGGTGTTGCAACAGATTGTCGTGACGCGAGCCCGTTTGTTCGACGAGGGTGGGAGAGCAGGGAATGTGCGGAATCATTGGAGACGAGTGATAGAGACGAGTTTCTTGGAGAGTGTCCAGGTCTTTGCGAAGTCACGTAAGGACTCAGGGTGCTGGACGTTCGGCGTGGGAGAGGCGAGTACGACTTGCCTCCAGGCTGCGGCGTTAATTGAGTAGATGCAGCGGATGGGCCACCAGCCAGCCGGTCCAGCCACATGGTATGGTGTGGCAAGGCAACTTTGCTCGACAGCTAGTTGAGCGACTTCTGAGGGTTTACGAAAGCAATCATACGTACAAGCTCCAGTTCTCAAGCTTATGGGATAATGACGATGGGCAGGCGCACATCACAGGCAAGTGGTATGTATCCCCTTAACGGTCTTAACGCTCGCTTCAGGTCACGCGATCCACACCCCCCCTGCTCGACGGTCGTGACCTCGAGTGACATGGCCAGTGGAAAATTCTTGTTCCCCGCCGATGTAGCTTTTTGTTTTTTGAAAACTGCCGGTACTTCTAGCTTTGCGCCAATTTTGCAGTAGGACCTATGTACGTACCCCTCATCACGCTGCGACGTGATTGGCTGCAACCCCCTGTCAGTGACCTGAAGCGAGCGTTAAGACCGTTAAGGGGTTATATAAAATCCCCAGAGCAGCCGCAGGCATATCCCCCCGGAGGGCACCTGCGAACCCCCCATACATCCGCAAACCTCACCTTTCCAGCCCGACTCTCTCCAACCCGAAGCGAAGCGAGGCGAGTCTTCCTTCGCCCCGAAGCGCAGCGTAGGGCCGCGACGGAAGTATCTCGTCATTTACCTACCCCTCATTTGCTAGTTTTGTGCGAGCAACTCGACACCTTCATTCATGTCGCCATCCTGATTCAGTTATCATTCTTTATTGCTCTTGACTAAAGATGACGTTTTGCGGTCATTTTCCGAAGATCAAATCCGGATATTCAGATTGTTGTTCTTGTCATGCATTCAGTTTGTCCGATGAAAGGGTGTGAAGACTAGGATTTATTGGTTCTTGTTGTTCTAGAGTCAAGAAAGGGAGAAACAACTGTCGTTAGCATGTGAACTTTTACGGAGATTGTTCCGGCATCTTCGATTCAACATCAGAGATACTGAGCTTGCTGGTTTCTATAATAACCTTGGGAGGAACCTGCGAGGATCACCTCATGTTTTTAAAAATTATAATTCTACCCACAATCTTTCTAGTTAGGAGATAGCTCCTCAACTCCAACAAAGTTCTTTCCCAGTCAGTGTTCTATCATCTTCTGGAGCAGTTAGATCCTGCAAAGATCCTTTGTAGGGCAGATCTATCTGTTGGTCCACGATCGTATTCTGATTCCACAGCGCCCTTCCTTTCCCTTGGAGCAGTTGGATCCTACAAGAGCATTTGTGGGGTAGATCTATCTGTCAGTCCACGACCACCGCCCGGCTTTTTTCGTTTTTGTTCACGGAAGTTGTTGTTGTTGTTGTTGTTGTTGTTGTGTATTTAACACCACTGCGTCCCAGTTTTTTGGGCATACTAGGGTGTGCAGGGCTAATCCCGGGTAAGGGTTCTACTAAGTACAAGCCTCCCCCAGAAACCATCCCGCATCTCGGTGTACAACAAATGTCTGTGTGATATCCGGCGTCAGCGCCATTCACACGCTGTGCCGCTCGGGCACAGGTCACCATAGGCATGGCCGCGAATCCAGTGGGTCAGAGGCGGCCTCCACGGCGCGCAGTAGCTAAGAATACAGAAAAGAAGAAATATAAAAAAAAAGAAGGAAAAGCAGATGCAGGAAAATTGAGGAAGCGCCTAGGCGCAGATGTCCTTGTAGAAGTTTGTCGCTTCTACTATTTGTTCACGGAAGCTTTTAGGAGGTTGTCACAGCACAAGAATTTGGATAGGCCGAAACGCTATCTGTTCGAATGTATTAACTGAGAATAAGAAAGATAGAGAAGAAAGAAGAAAACTCTAACCACAGCGCGATCCCGTCGCGCCTCTATCTCCTCCAGTGGGTCCCCTTGGACCCACAGCCCCACAGCTTGTCCTGTGCAGCCCGTGACAGAGGTACATAGGTACAGGGTATCCCTATTCTTCGCCGTAACTTTTTATGGCGTAGAAGTGGGGTGCATACTATTCGCAGCCGTAGAAGTGGGGCTTTCGATACGGTCGCGTACTTCGCTCTCGACGGGCCCCGGGGCCCGGGGTTCACGACGGGGTCAAGCCAACGTTGGAACATCAACATCAACTTGCCGTCAAAATCATCAGTAACGATTGAATTCTTATCAAAGTAATTCCTCATCCTCAACTTCAACTTCATCATCATCATGTCTTTCAATCCCCTTCTGAGCTTCACGCCAACACGTTCATTGTCCCCCACCGCACAGCCCTTGACGACTATTAAGGAGGGCAAATTCAAGATTTACCTCCCTCTGTGCAGTTTGATACTTTTGACGAGCTTTTTGCCTTCCTACAGCAATGGGCCCTTCAGAAAGGAATGACCTTTTTTCAAGGACGCCGTGAGCAATTATCGCATGATTGACGGGCACCTCTCCGCAACGTACGTCAGGATTCGTAGTGATCGTGGCTCTCAAATACCATCTCAATCTACGAGCGTTCGTCGAAAACTTAGTACCCAATCATCGAGGCATTCGTGCTGTTTGGAATGAAGTAGAACAAGATGTTGCTGAACAACGGCAGTTTTACGGGGACGCAAGTCTGAGGCACAGGTGACAGCTTGGGGGGTTTTTGATCAAAATTTTGTGTTGTTTTGTGTCTGTGTGTTGCTGTTTCTGTTACAATGCCCAACGTGGTGTTGAGTGTGCGTAGATACATAGCTAATTAGGAGCCCAACCATGCAACAATCTCATGCTTTTATGTTCGGTGTTGCGGTTATATCGCAGAGTTCACGACGTTATCCGAAGGGAAGGGAATGAGATACCTAGGCACCTATGAGGTACGTTCTGGTGTGTGCACTGTGTGGGCTCAGCGATGCCCCATTTTTTGATTGGCATCGATCTTACGGCATAAAAAGTTACGGCGAAGGATAGGGATACCCGTAGGTACATACATACCTACCTACCTATGTACCTGGTACATGTTGTCATATGTACATATACATATAGGTACTCCGTAATTGCGTATAATTCACTGTGCAATCTGTATAAGGTGTCTTAGAACGTTTGTGATACAAGAAATATAAAAATCACAGGTCTTTTTAACACTTCCTTGACACGACTTGATCCCTGCTTTGCTGCCACAAGTGCGAAGAAGTCAGCGTTGCCTTCATCAAGAGTTGGATTGTGTTGATGACGAGCAATCGCAATTCAAGTGCGTCTGAGCCTGACACGTCAACAATACACGCACGTGGCCGATGAAAGAACACGCATGTTGTGCGATCAGCTTCAAAAGCGGTGCCAGCAAAGCCAAGGAAGTGACAAGCCATGAATAGCACTTCCGCTTTGCCATCAGGGAGGAACACTTAATGTGACAGTAATAAGTACGTGCATGTAAACGTTACTCGCCAGCAGCCGTAATGCTCATGTTGTTTTGAACGTCGATATGTTTCTTGAAGCGAGTTTCATCAGTCTGCGACAGCTTGCAGCTGTACTATAAGAACTAGGAAATGCGGGAAAGGCCTGGAAGCACAGCGTTGCTGTTCAGCGCGAAGCGTCAAGTCGATACAAGGAGCCATTGCCGACCTTGCCGGTTGTAGGGAGCATCATGAAAGCCAATCCTCAAGATTGTGAGTTGTCGATTGCGAGCCATCAATTCCTCCCATGACGGGCTGCGGAAACATGCGAGCTGCTTCGAGGGTCTTTGAGGCGTTTTAAAGTCTTTTTGAGGCCTAACTGTGCCCCCAAACTTGATGTGGTAGCCTGTAGGTATGAGGTAGGTATGTACCTACATAGTCTCCTCCTGGTACCCGCCCCAGGGCCCAATCACACATGGCAAGAAAAAAATTCGAGACGGCGCACCTTTTCCCCTCCATCCTCGCTTCTCTTCTCTCGCCCTTCCTTCGACGCTTTCTTTTCCTCCTCTCCACCCACTGTACAACACCCTACTGCCCTTTGGTGTCGCTTTCCCAATTTCTCCCTTCTTCGATCAAACACGTCCGCTTTCTTGCGCAATCCATCATCATGGCTGAAGAGGTAGGTTGCTGATACTCACGCTGCTCCTAGTCCTTGCGCCGCCGATCTGCGGCGACAGACAGATGTCGGGTAGTGGGTAAAACCACCCCGCATACTCCCCTCGTACCTGCTCCGCGATGGAGGACGCACAACGCAAAAATTCGAAGTGATGGCCTCGTACGAGAACGGGCGCTGTCGGACTTGCACGTCAGGATGCGCAATAATGTTCTGCATTGGCAATCAATGAAGTGGCTGACCTTTTCTTCTTGATTCGTTGTAGCACGATGTCACCTTCGATTCCGCCGATGCTGGCGCGTCTCTGACCTACCCAATGCAGTGCTCTGCTCTGCGCAAGAACGGCTTCGTTGTGATCAAGAACCGGCCCTGCAAAATTGTCGACATGTCTACTTCCAAGACTGGCAAGCACGGTCACGCCAAGGTCCATCTGGTCGCCCTCGACATCTTCACTGGAAAGAAGCTCGAAGATCTCTCTCCTTCCACCCACAACATGGATGTTCCCAATGTCACCCGTCGTGAATACCAGCTGGTGAGTTCTAATGATCATTGTGGCCATGTCCGATATCACTGACGTTCTGGTTCCTAGCTCGATATCTCCGATGACGGCTTTCTCTCCCTCATGAACGAGGATGGTGACCTCAAGGACGACGTTAAGATGCCGGATGGCGAGATCGGTGAAAAGATCAACAAGCTCTTCAAGGTCGAGGAGAAGGATACCAGTGAGTCGCTCTCATATCATGATTCTGTTTTGAGAACCAATGGCACAATATCCTGTCTGCAGCAAAGAAATTTCGACTTGGATCTGGACACGTACACTGACTGGAGATTGTAGACGTCATCATTCTTACCTCCATGGGCGAGGAGGCTGCCGTCGAAGCCAAAGAGGCCCCCAAACAGTAAATGATTAAACGAAGCCTCCAGCTTGGCATGTCTCTGCTTGTAGCCTTGACCCAAACCCGTCCTGGTGTAGCAAATTGGATGGAGTTTACATTGGCTCTAGGCAGGTCAGATTCACAGTGAACGATAGTTTCGGGTCGATGCGCATGGAGACATTATACGAACGGAATTGTATCGGCTAGCAGCGCACTGGATACTTACACAGTCCAGGCGCTGGGCGCTCTTCTCCTTTTTTCTTGTTTCTGAGTTGACCCAGATTTTGCCAGCAGCTTCAGATCAACTGCACGGCGAGCCATACCCCATCTAAAGATAAAAAAAAACCAAGAACAAGAACAGAACCCTGAGGCATGCTTTTAACTCTTGTGCGTGATATAGAACATGTGATTGACCACTACGCAGATTTGCCTTGACATATGAAGATGATGACTCGCCTTCATCTCTGTGATATGAATCATTGGCCGTCTTTGTTTATTCATTTTAACAAAAGGAAGGAAAAAAGAGACCAAACAAGTAAATCAAATCGAACAGAGAAGGGCAATAAAACAATTGAGATATGAACGAGTGATCAATTAAGTTGACAGCAATTGGCCACTTATTGCTCGTTGTGAGTGAGAGACGACGTGATGGAAATCATACATAATTGCCGTATCTACTATGTACCTAATAGAAGTAGGTATGTACATTATACATAGTTGCTGTCACCAATGACCATTGCGTAGAGTCCTCAGTTTGTTGTACATACTACACAGTCGGTGGGCACACTGCCCAGTGCCAACCCAATCCTAATTGTGCGAGCCACTTTTCAACCTCACGCCATAGCCCCGGGGGCCACATTAGTCTCTGACTCTCTACTGATTGCCTTTTTTTTAATGGTCGTACCTTCGATATCAAGGACCCCATTGGGCCCGAAACCTCGTCATCTGCTGTCATGAGAGCGTCCCTACTCTCCATTTGTGTGTAGATTTGAAACCATGGATGACAGGCGAGAACTTCGCAAAATGCCCCGCGGGGAAAGGTGTCCAGAATGCGGAAGTAGAAAATGGTATCTCCAGGACGGGCTGCGGTATTGCGCTCGAGGCCACCAGATTGAAGTAAAGCCAATGATCCTCGAGTGCACACATGGGCCAAATCAGACGTATGGCTGATACTCAGTTGCAGGGCTTCATTCAATTCGAGGTTGGCGGTGAGGAGGCCATGGGACGGACTGGCCCTGTTGCAAGGCGAAAAAAGGAAGTGAGGGAAGTAGAGAAACGTCAGCTAACCGGGCAGGAAGGCAAGAGTTTGTATGTCGAGGCTGTCCAGCTACTGCTGCGCAAACAACTCGAGTTCTTGGTACGAAAGAAGGGCCACAGACCAGAACTCGAAACTGTTGTTCGTGATCTTTGGGATCTACGGATTCGTGGATATGGCGCTAGCATCCATGACTACGACATTAGTGAATCAGAGCCCGAGACGTTCAGCTCGCAACCTGTTGCTGCAGACATGCAAGAAAAGCTGTCTTGGAAACCGGCTTCAAGAGTGCAGAGTTGGGACCCGGCGAGAGGAAACGGCTGGCCATTGCCAAGGATGCCAGAGACTTTAGCGTTGTGCTATCTAGGATGCCTACTTCTCAAAATTCCCACACGCTTGGCCGACCTACAAAACTGGGTATCAGCCGGAAGTATGCCATATTTGCGAGCAGTGAGTTTTATGTGTTGCCCTGAAGATTCCGTGTAATTGTCATATTGACCAAGTCTTGCGCACAACAGTACGTCGAATTGCCAGTTGAGATGCAGAAGAGAATGCCAAGTGCGTATGCAAAAGTGCTCAAGCTGCCATCAGCTGGGGGTCTCAAGGGTCATGATCTGTACCAAACTCTGCTGGATACTGTTTTTTCATACAAGGTCAACTACGAAATGACGTTTCCGGAGATGAATTGGTTTCCCATGCTCGTGCAATACGCTAAGGAACTGGCATTACCAGGTAAGAGCAAGCTCCTGTCCGGCTTTCAAGGTGCAAAATATCTGACCGCACTTTAGTTGAGGTCGTCAGCATTACGAAGAGGCTCGTAGCGACCTTCGACTACTGTTTCGAGTTTCCCGCCCTCAAGGCCAGAACAACTTCCTTTGATCATCCGGAAATTAAACTGCTCGCTTTTCTAGTCGTCTCGACCAAGTTGTGCTTTCCGCTTAATCACGGCCAGTGTGTCTCGCTGGCCAGTCCGAGTCTTCCCATACCTCGATTTGACTGGGAAAAATGGAAGGCAGGATACACAGAACAACTAGAGAAGCTCAGACGCCAGATCTTAGAACGTCCTTCGTTTGAAGAATTAAGTACGGAGAAGATCACCAATCTAGAGGATGGCGAGTTTGATGCATTTGTGTCATACTTGAGAGATACCATCGGCAATAACAGTAAGCCCATCAACCATTGAAACAAAGTGGTGTATTGCAATCTCGAGCTCACACTTGAGACAGCCAAAGATCCCATAACGGAGTTTTTCCCGGTCGAGCTAGGTTCGCCTCCTCAACCTTCTCTCCCCGATGTCATCGAGTCTCAAGTCGAAAAAGAAGCGCATCGCGTATTGGCTGAAGCAGTCAAGGCCGACAACAATACCGCCCCCGGGGCAAAAAGATATGAGTCATTCCGAACTGTCCAAGATCTGCCCGAGACTGCAAGCGTGTTCTTTAACGCGGCGGGTAAGTTTCCGGAGCAGAACGACAGATCTCTTAGTCTTTGCTATGCTAATCATTTGCGTGCAGGCGATGCTGCAGGTGTACCCCTTGACATGCTGGTACGAGCTACACACAAACTAGAACAACACTTGATCTGGTGGCAGTGGAATCAGCCGGTCATCAACAGCGAATCGATAATCTATGCGAGCGTAAATTGATAAGGCGTGTTGCAACTTGCTAGGACCAGGCCACAATCTGTCACCATGGTCACTTTTTATGTGCCATCTTGCGACACTTTGTGCCATACTTCACGTGCAAAATTGCCTGCTGGGCTTGAATATGCTAGTTTTTGATGATATGTACACGGTGCATGTATGTATAGGACAAAGGGTACACTCGCGCGGGACAACAAGTTCGGGTACCTACCTAATGTAATTCCAGTTTCAATGCACAAACTGACAACGAACTTAACGAACTTGACCGGTGAGCCCCACCCTTTCCTTGAGTTGATTGATGACTGAGCTAGCACTTGACATGTGACCCAGCATGTGACCTAGGGTTTCCCAATTCTGCTTGCTTGAGCCCCACCAACTTTGCGCGCAGAGTTGTTCGGCAAGAGGAATCTTCACCATCGTCAGCGTCACAAAATCAGTCAAGAGTAAGTGGATTCACCAGAACGCTGCACGATGAAACGGGCACCAGTACTGACAATCTACAATAGTGCAGATGTAAGCTCGAATCTCAGCGACGAACCTGATACGATATTTATCCGTCCGGTCGATTTGCTAATACGCGTTGCAGTTTCGTCAAGACCCTCACGGGCAAGACCATCACTCTTGAGGTCGAGTCCTCGGACACGATCGACAATGTCAAGTCCAAGATCCAGGATAAGGAGGGCATTCCTCCTGACCAGCAGCGATTGATCTTTGCTGGCAAGCAGCTCGAGGATGGTCGAACGCTGTCCGACTACAATATCCAGAAGGTTCGTCTAATTGCGTAATCAAATCGTTCACGACACATCGTGCAGGGTCTGGACTTGTGGAATCGAGAAAAAAACCAAACGACGAGCGGTGGCTAATTTACGCGAATTGCAGGAGTCCACTCTTCACCTGGTCCTCCGTCTCCGTGGTGGTATCATCGAGCCCTCGTTGAAGGCTCTGGCCTCCAAGTTCAACTGCGACAAGATGATTTGCCGCAAGTGCTATGTATGTTTTCAAACTACACCTCTGGCCAAAAACTCTGCAGTCACTCCAATTTCATTCAATTAACAAATGCCTCCAGGCCCGTCTCCCTCCTCGTGCCACCAACTGCCGCAAGCGAAAGTGCGGACACACCAACCAGCTTCGACCCAAGAAGAAGCTCAAGTAAACGGTTTCCCCAATGGATGTGGCGTCTGGATTTTTACGGCATTCTGGAGATAGCAAGAGCAAAATCGCTTTCCGATGGACGAGTTGGTCTTGTTTCTATTATAGCATATGCAGCTCAGGCAATACGATCTCGATAATGCTGGAATGAATGCGTTCAGGCCCGCCGACTTTTTTCTTGGTGATTTAGTGGTCGAACTATCATAAGACCGGCCCTTGACAAGTAGAAACTCTGTCTGAAGACACACAATCACCATGATCTTGTCCTTATTATCCTCAACCTCTCGTTTGTTCTTTTGCACACGTCAACGGCCTCTCATCATAGGATCGTACATTCACAATTTAGCGTCAACCATCAGCTAAGGACCAGACCCGTCTAAACTTCAAGTACCCAAGTCACAAGAACGACTCTGAGTCCATGTGCGTAGAGCCAGATAGAAGCGGTATTTAGCCCACTTGATGGGAAGTGATGGTATCGTAGTATGTGTACAGAGGTTTAATAATGCGTCCCCTGTCGGCACGGATAAAGCCCGGTCACCACTGGCTCCACAGCCAGTGTCCCCGACTCCCCATACCTCTCATAGTGTGAGTACCTACCTTAGGTAACATACCTACCTATCTAGCTGAACATTAACAACTCGCTTGTCGACTCACTAACCACTGTGACCGTACGCCTTGCGGCGGTCTTGTGCAGATACTAGAAAGGATAAATACACACATCATAGCGCCATCATCATGTCAGGGTCAGGCTATGACGCGGTGGTAGATGTGGACGACGAGGTAAGATACGAAACGCCCGCTGTCATGATACTGTCTTCAGACTTTCCCAGTGTGAAAGACTTCGTTGAATAAGACGGGAAATCCATTAAGCCCATGCTCACGAACCATTTAATCGCAGGGCGATCTGGGTCACACTGATCTCCAAGAGGATCTCGAATTCCACAACTCCAACTTCAACGAGACATCCCAGGCTGGTCGGAAAGGCGCCTCTTCCGCGCTCCCTCTTCCAGTGACAGCGTCGTCCTCACCTCCTGGGAAGCGTTTTCTGTGGTCCATCTCGTTCTATTCCCAGTTTTTCGATGTCGATACATCGGCCGTATTGCAGCGCTGCTGGGCAGCCTTGTACCCGCGGGCCAACTTCCTCGATGTTCTTGAAGGCAACCCAGATCTATACGGCCCATTCTGGATCGCTACCACTGTGGTCTTGATCCTGTTCCTTGGTGGTACCATCAGTGACTGGTTGTCGAGCAGAGGAACTGCGCAATTCGCATATGATTTCAGGCTCTTGAGTGGTTAGTTCTCTTAGCCCTCGCTTTGCTGTTTGTCCCGACCAGCTTGCTCGTTTCATATGACAGTCTCGAAGGAGGTGGTGGCCTCTGCTAGTATTGCGAGAACGTGTCTGAAAAATCGGCCGAGCGTACGCTGCAATGGTTAACTCAAATCATCTCTTCTAGGATCTGCTGGCCTCGTTTATGGCTACACGCTCTTCATACCTGTGGTGCTCTTCCTCGCGCTTCGCTACTTCGGCAGCGAATCGGCTAATCTCCTCGAGTGCTGGGCGCTGTATGGCTACTCGAACCTCATCTGGATCCCCGTGGCCATTATAAGTTGGTCGCCCATTGAGATTCTGAACTGGACCTTTGTATCCGTTGGCTTCGGCCTGTCTGTCGCATTCCTGATACGAAATCTGTACCCCGTGTTGAGCGCCACAGATCGTCAAGTAAGCAAGGTGCTTCTGATTATTGTCGTGGTGTTACACGCTGGCCTGGCCATCACGATCAAGATTCTCTTCTTCGCGCACAACAGTCCTGCTGTGAAGAAACCGGCTGGTGATGGTGACAAGCCCGTCGGCGATAACCCAGCAGCCCTCTTGTTCTAGAAGACGAGTCAATTGTTTATAGCTGGGATCTGGGAACAGAGACATTCTGGCCTTAAGCGAGAGGGATAAAGGTGGTGAAAATCGAGATGAGCATGCTTCTTCATCGAATATTTGAAATGCATTGGCGGTTCATTGTATCATATCATAGCTGTCCTGAAACGGAGAGGAAGAGGCATCGCCGCAGAGAAAGGATTTTGCTTGCAAGTTGTCCAGGACGTCACCTACCCTACATTTCCTAGATGTCAAAGTTGTTTGTCGCCCACAATCTGCCCATGTTCCGTCGTTTCCCCTATTATCTCTAAGACGTGAAGGTTATTTTGTTTCCATTGCCTACGTGATGTCACAGTAAAGATATTATTCGTTGATCGGAATCCAAACTACTCTACTGCACTATCCAAAGTATTAGTAGACTACAAATGTTTCGTCTCAACTCAAGTATTTCGTCCTCATCCCGGGTCCAGCGTTTCTCGTCTTCGCTCGAGAGTCGACCACTTTCTGTCTCAACCCTTCAAAGTCTCTCAGCCGGGCCCCCCTCCCTCACCCACTCTAGCCAACTTCCTTGATACACCCCCACGTTTTTAAATCCCATCTGTCTCGCCAACTGAGCCGCAGTTTCGGCTCTTACCCCAGCCTTGCAATAAAACACCATGTCTAGTGCTGGCGGCTCATCACTCTCAAGGGCTTCTTCCTCAGAAACCTCGTGCTTGTGAGCAAGGCGATGGAAGAAAGCCTCGACTCTCCCTAGGGGAACGTGAATTGCCCCGGGAATTTTGCCCGTTTCTTCTAATTCGTGAAGTTCTCGGACGTCTTTTTATTTCGGATTTCCATCGCGGACGCATCCACCAAGAAAAGTCAATGATTTTGCCTTAACAGGACGGGAAGGAAGAGGGAAAAGAAAGAGAAAGGTCTCTACGCACCGATGATGGTCACGCCCATTCCCAGCGGGTTTGTTCTCTTGGTTTTCTCAACCAACTCCTTCATCTCCTTATATGACCACTGCGCCGGCTGCAGCCCGTTCTCTGCATGCGCATCCGAGTTTCTCGGTGCCGCTCCTTTCTCTAGCCGCAGCTCGGCCGGCCGTTTATCTTGAAGATGTCTCAAAGGTCTCGCAGTGTTTGAAAGCCATCCCTTATAACAATTTTGTCTGCTTTGACTCGATACGATATGACATTTATATTCGGCGAGGGCATTCGCTGGGGAAAGACTTGTCGCTCGAGGTCGCAAAGCCGCTGGAAGGATACTCTTGGTAAGATGTAAAGTGCGAAACATTGCTGCGGTGCGAGGTGCGCGGTCAAGGCAGCGAGTGGCCTGGTCGAAGTTATGGATACATCATACATATGACGGAGTAATAGCCAGATGTTGCACTGGCCACTCTTTTGTGCTTTGAGTACCCCTATACCGTGCGACACCAGGCGATAAGATAAGGGGTACATAAGTTGTCACCGACGGACTTGTTGGAGTGGTGAGCATGGTGGGCGAAGTTGGACAACCAAGTTGTTGCAAGCTGGCGTAGTGACGACAAGAGGAGCCAGCCTTCGCGCTAACTTTGATGACAACGAAGAATATGAAGCAAATCGTTTTGATACCTATACATAGTCACTTGGTGGCAAGATTGCCATCACTGCCACTACAGGGAAGTGTAATAAGAGATACATACACGGTGACGTGTGTACCAGGTAGGTACCTATGCTAATGATTCAAAGTACCTACCTACCTACTGCATGGGATATGTACTTTACAGAGTCCAGATCCAAAAGAATGGCGGCTTGTATTCAGATCGACGCGTCAAAAGAAATCAAAATGTTCGCACATAATATGGAGACACGTACAATTAGGTACAAATTCGAAATAGGACGGAATATACGTAGTAGAAGAGCTAGGTAGAACTCTTTCGCGGGCCGCGGCTCCAAAGCAAATTCACCTCTGTACCTACCTAGATATGATTATCCGGGGATGATTTCATGCGTACCTACATACATGGGTATGTAGGTACCTAGGTGCTCCGTACAAAGGACTTAGGAGCGAGCTAAAGCAACGGGTTATGTAGGTATGTACCAATGCTCTACGCTTCCAAAACTTATTTTTCCGTAACAACAATAGGCAATGCCAATTCTACTTCACATGATATCATGCCCAATCAATCCTAATAATTTATGTAGCGCCTTGTGTTATCGGTACATAACTACGGTATGCCGGATGTCTGGCTGCATCCCGATGGATTGTAAAATAGCTCCACGATTAGTCCAGTTCTTTGTTTGAATGCTCTCTGGGCCACATGAGGCGCAAATTTCTCATGCTTCCCACGTTCACGGGTAGGGTACTGCTTGTCAAACTAAATCAACACACGACCAAGTAACGAATGGGGACACCTGTGATCGCCCGTCAAGAACCCCAGGTTGTAAACCTGTGCTTGGAAAAAATATGTATATTCTATCTCCAAGCTTGGACTTATTGGAGCAATCAAGACTCGAGTGCGCTCCCTGCCCTTTCTGTCGTCATAGCCCCGGTCTGCGTTGACATTTCAAGTCCAGGGTACGTCGAAGTGCGATGGACATGTGCCTGAAGACTGATTGATTAAAATTATGTAATTACTCTTGAATTTCCTCAATTATAACGTCTGGCCGATCGTAAAGTCATCGTCACTGTTCTCCTTCCCAAAGAACTCTATATGCGTACCGTCGTTTCGTGGATCCAGAGCACTCCTGTAAACACTGGCCCTCATTTCGCCACGGCTCAGGCCTGTTGTGTGCGCGTCGTCTGTCAATGACACGAGCCATTATGGCCAGGTGTGCCAGTCATGTGTGGGTGAAGGTATTTCCTTCACTTGACTTTCATCTCTTGCTTGATGGTTGAACCGTAAAATCGCCTACCACTCACGTTTCTCAAACGTCAGAGGGCAGTCATCCTGTTTGCTCGTTGTCAGTGGCAAGAAATTATCATCACGGGTTCATCCAGTCGAATGAGTCGGACTGACCTTGGGGAATATGGTGGCAAACACCTTGATCTCTTCAGACAAGGGCGTGGCATGATGAGTCCACTTCAACTGGCAGGAAGCCTTGCCGAGAAACAGAGCCAGGTTTAGTTGCGCGTAAACTTGACCGAGACAGTAGTGAGGCCCGGTCCCAAAAACCAAGTAGTTCTTGGCACCTTTCACCTCGGCATCTCCAGAGTAGTATCTTTCAGGGTCGAAATAGTCGGGGTTCTCGTACACATCAGGGTCATGCAAAGCCATATAAGTGGTGGGGATAACCATGGAGCCTGTCGGAAGTTGTTAGCTCCTTGAACCGAGACCACAGGAAAGCGTGGCCATTATTGGAAGGAATGTATCGCTTCTCACCCTTTGGAATAGTGTACGATTCGGTGATGGGAAAAGGTTTCTTCACCAAGTAGGGAACCATGAGAACCGGTGGACGGTATCGAAGCAGCTCTCGCACAACCGCACGCGTATAAGTAAGAGACTCAAGCTGTTCCATGCTCAGTTCCGCATTGGGATCTCCATTTCGGACCTTCATGTTCTCCTCACGCACACGATCGAGGACGTCAGGACGTTGCGCCATAACCTGGAATAACCAAGTGGCAGCGCTACTAGTGGCATCCTGAGAAGCGAATAGGAACGTGAAGATGGTCTGTGAAATTTCGTAGTCGGAGAACATACGGAGGAGAGGAGAAGGCTTTTCCAAGCTGTCTGAAGCCTCGCCCTTGGCCTCAGCTTCGCGCCAGCGCTCGGACTGGACCATCTGTGAAACCCAGCCGTCCATGATGCAAGTAATCTCACCACCGGTAGCCATGCGAACCTTGCTTTTTGCAGCACACTTGGCAAACTCGAGAAGAACCATATCCGCAGCCTTTTTACCGTACCAAGTCTTTGTGAATGGTAGGATAACTGGAAAGTTGACCAACTCCAGAGCAGCAGTAATAAGATAGTAATCATCTGCAATTTTCTTGACGGCAGCGTCAGACATGTAGTGGCCAACAAAGGTGCGACAAGAAACGGCACACATGAGCTCACGGAACTCAGGCATGAAAGGAACAGGCTTCCCGTCGTTTTCATTGGTAACATTGACAAACTTTGCAAAGTATTTTTTATAAACCTCCTCTTGACCCGGCAGGTAGCACTCGAGAGCCTTGCGAGTGAAAAGGCCGTTGAGGCCTTTTCGGAAGTCGACATGTGCCTTGCCATCAAGGAACACCCAGTTGTCGTGGCCTAGCAGTTTGTGCGCGACATCGACGACGCAAGGCTTGACAAACATGGGGGAGTTGAGGACTTTTCGGGCCATATCTCGGGTCGACGCGATCACTACAAATCTGGTGGGGATGTTAGCTTGCGGTACAACTTAGACATCGGCTTCAAGCAAAGAGTGAGGACATATATACTTGTGGAAGACTGAGACGCAGCTGAGAGGGCCGCTGGCCCATTTGGCATAATACTCTTCGAATTTGGGGTTCATGGACTGCAGAAACGGTCCAATGAAGGGCATCTTCCATGCTGGCCCGACGATCGAGCCTTTGCTCATCATGTAGCTGACTGTTTTCCAAGTCAGCAAAAGTTGCGCTCTCTGTCTTCACGTAGAGCAGTCTCCACGCGGCCATGTAGACGACATGCCGCAACAACGCACTTTGGTCATAGACGACACACATGGCGAAAATGGTTATTAGAATGGTCCACGGGCTGACGGCAGAGACAGCACCGACAACAGTGTCCAGCTGGGTATGGACGTTCATATGGCCATATTTCGAGCCCGGAGGCATCGAGGCAAACGCGAATGTCGAGCTGTTTGCAGCCATTCTGGGTTTTGGGCGCGATGGCAAGACTCAAGAGCTCTCCCAGTTCGCGCGACTCTGATGTGACGATGTACAAGAAGTGTTGCTGCTGCTTTGTCGCGAGGGATGCTTGACTGGGGTAACGCTTTGGGACAACAGATCGGGATTCGGAACAAGAAATTAGACAACAGATCGGGATAACAGGTTGGGAGTCGGGACTACAACATAGCCAGGATTGGCGCGAGGAAGCCTTATTACCTACATTTAGTGGACGGACGTCGCACCCTCGGGGAAAGTGATGTAACCAGAGGAGTCCTCACCTCAAGACTGAAAGCTAGCAGGGGGAGGAACAACGGGCAGGTACACGCTCGGTACCAACAATCGTGCGACATGAGACTCGCATGTTACATGTATTGATGTGGCTCATTACCGAACTGTTCTTGCCCACTGCTACGTAGCAGACTGCAGGAGGCAGGGAGGCTTTGAACCAGTTACAACTTACCACGGAGTTCCGGTATGTACACACCAGTAGCTTCTCAAGTCACTTCATTCCTTCACCTACTGCGAGGTACATCGCCTTGAAGTCGCTGGCTAACATTACCGGTATGGGCCGCCGGGATTTGGTAAGAATTACTACGAAAGACTACGAAAGGTGCTTACTTTCACTCCATGTCTCCTCATTCAAAATTGCCCGCTTTTGGTGGGCAGATCTACCTGGCACTTGGATATGGAGATGTCAATTAGTGAGCTCTTGAGTCTTGACTATGTACACCTGAAGTCAACACGCATAGCATACATGACTTGAGGTTGTACATTTGTAATGAGGAGCTAAACGATGGCTAGGAGGAAAGTCTGGAATATCTACCTACAGTATCACTGGTCGAAGCTGGGGCTTCGCTATCCCGATCCCTGCTCCTGCCTCCTGGTCTAGCGCCTGACAAGTGACAACCAACCTCCTGGTCGTCAAAGTCTCCGATGTGGGCCAGAACCCGACAGAGAGCTTCTCCACTCTTCATCATTCGCGTGTTCCCGATTGTAGAGTGTTCCTCACTCACACTGTTGGCCGGTGCTTTGTCTCGGCCATCTGCCTGGTAATCTCTCCGACAGAGACTTTGCATTCCCTGCGGAGTAGGTAGGGAATGACTTGTCATCCCACGGACACATGCGATCTTACGATGATACCTATGTACATACCTATGCATCGGTCTATCGAATTAGGTTGGCACTTATTTTCACGGGGCTTCACAGGTATGTACATAGGTAGGAGGTACCTACCTGAGAGGGGCGCGGAAATAAAATTCTCATGGGATGTGCGACTCCTTCTCGGCGCCGGACAGCGCACATCGGACGAGATTTGTGGGATCACAGCCAAGTCAGCGTCATAGATAGTACATGTAGGTAAGTATCCAGTTACATACATAGCCGCCTAGGTATGTACAATGATACAATCCGACAAATTTTCAAGTGGCAACTTGCACGCTGCAGCACCGGCGCGTCGTTTCTTCGCCTCCCTGCCAATGCAGTTGAAGTTTGAACATTCAAAAAGGGAGCATCCGTTCATATTTCACATTGTTCTCACTCCCCGAACCAACGTGCATGCGGTCAGCTGACGTTTGGGGACCGGGCTGCAATTATTGATGCATACATAGGTAGGTACCTAGGTAGGCATGTACTGCGCATTGCAGGCTGGCAGCAATGGTGCCTGTGCGCCGCGGGAAAGGAAATGAGCGACGGCACAGTGTGATGACGAAAGTTTTTCCGACTGTGGTCAGTCGGCGTTCGATTGCGCCGCCAAGCCCGATCTTACGCTCAAACAGTGGCCCGACCCGATTAGTACGTGGCCACCACGCGGAAATTACCTGTTGCTTGTCTGTTAATAAGTCCTTCTTTCGACGGGCTTTTTATCGTGCTTTTGGAATCATGTCCCGCAAACCGAAAGCCAACCATGTAATGTTGGTATGTATGTACATACATACACACGAAGCTTCGTGTTATTAATAGTTATTTACAAGTTCCAAAGGTCAAACGGGATGCTCCCGTACTTTATACTCTGTACGGAGCATCTACTTCGTAGGTATACATACAACGGAGGTGGCCACGATCCCTTCGGCGGTCGAGAGGCTCGAGATGAACGGAATGAATTCGATAACTACATAGGTTGCACTCCTACAGTCTACCTTACCTAGGTACTGGTGACGCTTCATCGCGTTTCCTTCGCGTTTCGGCTTTTACGGCGCCTGAGAGATGGGGAAATATGAGTCGGAAGTCCATGACCGACTCATCAGGTGCAACTTGCAAGCCATTGACAGTTTTGTAACCCACCATTCAAGCCCTCAAAGAGTTAGCTTTACGGAGTACATATGTTCTCTGAGGCAATTGCCGGTATGGACTTTGCATCGTGGATCAATTATGCAGTAGGTACAAACATGGGACACTGCAGGAGTGATGTACGTACAATAGGTACATATGTACTCTCAATCAAGCTGCGAGCCTTGCGACACAATTGGCAGCCCCTGTCCGGCATCTGAAGCCCTCTGGATCGCCGAAGGAGTACAATAAGGTACCCATGTATGCACCGGGTATCGCTATGTAAGATCGATGCCAATCAAAAAGTAGGACATCGCTGAACTCAGCACTGCGATCTATCGCTTCACCTTGTATAACCACAAAACCGAACATAAAAGCATGAAATTGTTGCATAGTTGGGCTCCTAATTAGCTACCTATGTATCTACGCAGACTCAACACCACGTTGGGCATTGTAACAGAAACGGCAACACACAGACACAAAACAACACACAATTTCAATCAATAAAAACTCCATGCTGTCTGTCACCTGTGCGATTGATTGCCTGGGTATTGCACGATGCAGACTTGCGCCCACTGCCGCTGTTCAGCAACATCTTGTTCTACTTCATTCCAAACAGCACGAATGCCTCGATGATTGGGTACTAAGTTTTCGACGATCGCTCGTAGATTGAGATGGTATTTGAGAGCCACGATCACTACGAATCCTGACGTACGTTGCGGAGAGGTGCCCGTCAATCATGCGATAATTGCTCACGGCGTCCTTGAAAAAAGGTCATTCCTTTCTGAAGGGCCCATTGCTGTAGGAAGGCAAAAAGCTCGTCAAAAGTATCAAACTGCATGGAGGGAGGCAAATCTTGGATTTGCCCTCCATCATAGTCGTCAAGGGCTGTGCCGTAGGGGACAATGAGCGTGTTGGCGTGAAGCTCAGAAGAGGGATTGAAAGACATGATGATGATGAAGTTGAAGTTGAGAAATTAATTTGATGAGAATTCAATCGTTACTGATGATTTGGACGAGAACGGTAGCGAGCTGTTCAGCGGGGAGCTAGAAATGCGACTACCGAAGCATTTACGATGGGATCGCTGTTGAACTGCGCAACCTCACTGGGCTTGAGTCTTATCTCGTCGTCAAAAACTGAATGTCCCGGCAGTCCTGTCCCTAGCTCTCCGTTGAACACATTTCTGAACTTTAAGTATTTGCCGGTTGGTCTCGAAGCTAACAACGCTGAAGCTGGAGCTGGAGCAGCTACCTGTCTGCTCAACTAGGTAGCTGCTATAGACGGAAAAGTCCGTATGTACATGCCGCCGTCGTCTCATTTGACTCGTTTGACAACCACCTTCAAGTTTCAGCTTATCGCAGAGATTTGATCGGGAAACGGCACCGCCCTTGTTAAGACTTCAGTCGCTATAAACCTGGGCAATCCGCGACTAAATATGTACATCCTTGTATGCAACGGTGGCCCGCGGTACATCTCATTGAGTCTTGACTCTTGAGACTCGGCAATTCCGCTTCATGAAGATCGGCTTGGTTAAAGCCACACCATAAATTTCACAGGGCATCCTATACAAATGGACCTATTGTGTCACCGTCAGGTAGCATAACCATGGCCCGTTCCTCGACCCATCAGCGCATAATGTTCATAGACATTTGGCGCCTGACCAGATCGAAGAGAGAAACATATTTTCGAAAGATAGCAACACCCGGGCTGGGTGAATGGCGAATGTTGTGAGGCCCGAGGAATATCACCCATCTTTCATATCACATTCGCGCGCATGTCCGAGCAAAGATCAACTCTCTCAATGGAAAGGATAAGGGAAGATGACTCGGAGTCGTCAAATGACTCTCACGACTCTGGAAAAGGCGTTTGTTAAGCTAGGTCTTGACCTCGAAGCCCGAATAGCTACAAAAGCAGAAGTAGAAGAGACATGAACAACTCGCGTATAGTATAATGTCTTACATGTGTGTTGGCGTTACTTTCTGCGTTTGTTGCGGGAGTATGTGGTTTGCATAATAATGCATTATCTACCCTAAAAGTACCTAATGTATGTACATACGTGCTGAAATTCGGCTGTCGGTACCAACCTCTATGTACATGTCCAACAGCCGGATACACAGATAGTCATTACTTCATATTGAGACTCTGCTAATAAGAGTTACGCTGGGGTTTCCATTACTTGCCTCGCGATACTACATGAGTCCAAGACCTGCCTCAGTCTACTTACACCAGGCTACCTACCTACCTACGTACCTCCTACCTAAGAGGTACCTAATTCGAGCCAAGGCCCACTTGGAGCCGCTGCTTGAGCGCAGTAACTACCATGTACCTGGTACCTCCTACCGTACCTAGGTACATACCTAGGTTGCGTCTCTGCGTTGCAACTTGCAAAAAGGTATGTACCTACCTTAGGTACATTAGGTACGTCGCGGCTATGGCGGCATCAAGAGTCAGCAGCCTGTCGATTCGTCATAGCCTACTCCTCCCCGCCTCAACGGCGAAGCCTAGCCATCTCTTCTCGCCATACAAACCGAGATACCGGCCAAACTGCAAGATCATACAACCATTCTCGACATTTCAATCGCTCAAGATGGCTTCCTACATTGTAAGCCGTCACATCGGGACGAGACGAATCGATGACAGGAAGATTAACCCCGCGCCCACCGACAGGTAACATTTAAGGATGACGCTTCTGAGGATCAGATCAAGGCGTAAGTACCGTCCAACATGACGCGCGAAAAGCAGTCGAATATAAATCTCGGAGGTACATATATTCATCTTACACATCTGCTCGCCGCACAGCGCCAAGAAACAAGCCGTCGAACGAGGAGCCAAGATCACCCATGAGTACAGTCTGATCAAGGGCTTTGCGTATGTTACTCAAACCAGATATGGCAGAAGTACAAGGGAACAAAAGTATTGCTCATAAGTGTGTCTGACTTGAATCAAACAGTGTTGAAATAAACGACGACGCCATTAGCACCCTCGAGGCGAACGAGAACATCAAGGCTATCGAGAAGGATGGCCAAGCCAGCACCTGCTGAGGGCCAGTGTGTATGTACGGGCCTTGAATGAGCCTGTAAGTAAGTATGACTACGCAGGAGGAAAGCGGTGTATGTGTTGTGCGATAATTTACGATATGAAGGAGACTTGACAGCTGGCTAAATAGAATAAGACGATGTTGAGTAAGGCTCAAATCCGTGTCGCGAGTCCTCGCGACTCAACTTAGGTACATGCGTACATACAACTACACGTAGCCATGATGCCCATTGCCATCGTAGGAGTTTAGGTAGGTACATATGTACATTGGGTACATTAGGTACCTAAGGTATGTAGGTACCTCCCAGCGGTTGTGCCCCTCATATCAGGCGCAGCGTTTCGACTCCACGGACCAGTGACCACTGACCACGAAAGTCGTCCACGACAACAGGGATCGTGCGGCCTGTTAATTATTTCAACGCCTGCGTTTGCAAGCAGATACTGATCTGGCCTCCTTTAAGTTAGGCCGCCATAGTAGCAGGTAAACTTACGTACAGTCAGTCGCTGGCGAATACAGACAGAATCTACATCATCGAAGCACCACATCGCGACGTTCGCAACCTCCATGTGAAGCTGGCGTGTAGGCCATGCCATCATACGCACCCCCGAAACGATGTCCATGGAGGCTTTGCTGTTCTCGCCAGTCTTTGTCTCGTGCAACTCCATCATCAGAGAACTTTTCGCGACGTCGTACTCTTCTTTCATCGACACCTCTACAGCACTATTCCCAGCAGCACCCTCAGCACCATGTGTCGGATGCTGAAATCGCTGCGTTAGCGCAACAAAACCAACATTCCCTTCGCTTGGCCGATCTAGTGCGGTATGTTGGCCATTGTCGCGAGCCCGCTTCTCATATGGATTTCTTTTGGTATCTCTTCTTCTCCCATTGTCTCATTATGCATTACGACTACTTTTCTGACTTATAAAAATAGACACGGCAGGCCGCCTATATCAGACAAGTCCCTCCTCTTGTCCGCCAACTTCACGCTCAGCCTCCTCCCGATCCGGCTTGCACGACGCATCCAAGCCCTGCGCAACTTGCCCTTCATTGTGGTTTCGAACCCAAACATAAGTCGCATATACAATAACTACCTACACTCTTTATCCATCCTCTTACCATACTGGCATGCTGCGAGCCAAGGCCGGTCAATCTCGACGCTTGATGACGAGATCGAGTTCACCAATGTGCTAGGCGAGCTCGTTGCTACACACACCAATACGATCCCCATACTTGCCAAGGGACTTCTCGAATGTCGCAAATACATTTCTTCCGCAGAAGTGACGCGTTTCCTAGATGAGCATCTCCGGGCTCGAATAGGCACGCGGCTTATTGGAGAGCAGCACATTGCTCTGCACTTGCAGCATTTTTCTCCCGAGGACAGCCCGACATCCTGCCACGAGAACCCGTCGTACATTGGCGTCATCGACACGGCGCTCAAAGCATGTCACACCGTCTCGTCTTGTGCGGGGTCTGTGGCCGACATTTGCGAGTTGCGCTACGGCTCTCGGCCTCGCATCTACATCGATGGCGAGCCAAATACCACGTTTGCCTTCATACCCATGCACCTAGAGTACATCTTGACGGAACTACTCAAGAATGCATTCCGTGCCACCGTGGAGAGCGGATGTCGCAACCCAGTTGTCGTCACCATCGCACCTGAACCCCAACTCAATGACGAGCCGCCAGGCAATGCAGCCCTCATTACGGAATCGAGCCAAGGACGCGGTACAGGTGGCAATGCCAATGCCCCCGGTGTCACGATCCGCATTCGCGATCGTGGCGGCGGCATTTCTCCTGAGGTGCTTCCCAACATCTGGTCCTATTCCTTCACAACCTTCTCCGACGAGTATGACTTTCCCGGCTCAGGAAGCTCGGGCGCCGACGGCCTCAGTGCTATATCCACGGCTAGCACGGGCGGAAGCTCCATTGCCGGTTTGGGGTACGGTCTTCCGCTGAGTCGTGCCTATGCCGAGTACTTTGGCGGTGGCATCTCCGTTCAAAGTCTATACGGATGGGGCACAGACGTGTATCTACGTCTCAAGGGGGTTGGTAATCTTCATTGAGGACTGTATCTCAAGGCGAAATGAAAACCGGCCAGACCGCTTTCGACACCTTTGAAACTCTTTTACTTCCATGACCCCAATGTCTTTATTATAAGCCTTGTACTTTCAACCGACCATTTTCGCAGCCCACAACAGGATGAATTAGGTCCAATATGCAGTTTTTTTGTTCTATGTATGCCTACATCAGAGTTTCAAGTACACATGACTTCTTAACGTTGTTCGCCTTGGCCCTGTCTGTGTTTCTCCTGCCATTTTCCAGGCGCAGCCACCACGCCCCCGGGTAAGCGATTCCAACACTTCGCACGTGGTCTCAATCTCGAGGGAGTCGAGGATTGGCCAGTTGTAGAACGAAGGTAATAACGCAGAGTGCTGATGGGGAAAATAGGAAACCACGATTGGCCGCCAACCTGGTACGCACATAGACATAGGATTGAAGGTCTCAGCGCTGAACGCGTTTGTACTCCGTAAATAACTCGTCATCACGATTGCCGAAGCCTCCATCGCGGCTCTTACATATACAGAGTGCGTTGTTGCCGTTGCCTTGTGAGTCTTGTCCTGATCCGTAGATGACGACGCCCTCTCTCGCGATATCTGCCACTCTACATAAAGAAACCTCGTTATGTGGAATGAGCGCTTCTGAAACCCTCTTCGGCATTCCTTGTAATCGCGTCGCCACCCTCTTGTCACGTTTGACTTATTGGATGTTGCGGCCTCTCTTTGCTCAATGCTCACATCCCAGGAGGCCAGGGCGCCCGACCGCGAACACATACACTGCCGCCGAAGCCGAAGACACGCGTAGTGGAATTTCTGTCAGAGGCGGAGTCCTTGCGAAGACACAACAAAAAGAGGTAGTTGGTTTGCAGATGAGGTTCGTTCGCAATGACTATTTCAAATGGAGAAGCCGTAAGAAGAGGAGCAGCGCAGATTGGGTATATTGCGAGTCTGCGGTCAAACTTGGAGCAACGAAGAGCAATTGCATCCATATGTTTTGAAATTACAGATGTTATGCAATGGTTGCGAAGCGCATATCTCTTCGGATGAGCGACTAAAATCATGAGAATAAGACACAAGATCTGCACCACAACAGACACGTAACTAACCCTAGAGCGCAAGGACATTTCAGCGTCTAGACTATCATGGACACAATCGCAACATATTTTATTCGACACAATGATAACTACAACACTATTTGTTTGATATGCAGTGAATGAGTGATGTACAAGCCCCGCTGGCTAGAACAACAAGGCAATGTCATAAAGTCAACCAAGTACGTAAAGTCAACCAAGTACGAGCGAGTATCATGTCCCTTCCAGCTTCTCATCAATCACCAAACGACAAAGAAATTATGCCCAGAACATTGATAATATAGAACTGATGCAAGACGCCACGCCGTACAGCACAAAACGACACCCAGATCAAGAGCTGAGTACCCCATTACTTAACATCATATCTTTGGTCTGAGCTCCTTAGCAGTCTCCTTCGTAGATTCCCCCAGCATTATATAGTCGCTCAACCCGCGGCCGCCCAAAAGATTCAAAATGCAATGATAATAAAAAGACGCCCTTTTATGCCAATGCCACAGTATTTTCCCCACACAATATCCAATTATATAATTGCTCCTCCAACTTCGATAGTGTTGAGAACTTGAGACCCCTTGATCACGCAAGCCTACATATTCTCAAGCTCACGATCAATCTGTCGATCCATGAACGTGCGTCGCTCGCCCACCAACTCAGTCTGCAAGCGCTGTTCTACCAGAGCACGAACCTGCTTCTTTGTCACCGTGTCAAGATCCACCTCCCCGAGAACGGACTGGATGGCCTCTACGATAGCCGTGTCATCCGCTCCGGCAAAGGTGCGCTGGAAGTCAAACGACGTCGTCGACTGCATTGCTTCATGACCTATGAGCGACCGCTGAGCACCAGTGTAGCCCATCGCCGAGGATGCTCGCGTGCCGGCCGCACCGAGCCCGGGTGTGAGGTTGCCCTGGCTACGAAGGTTGATCATGCTGTTTCTGTTTGCAGGCGTATCCTGATACGGCGATGGGCCTCTCTGGGGGTCATGTATTTGCGTGCCCAGTGACATCATGGATTGGCGGCGTGAGTGTCCGACTGCGTCGTAGTATTGACCTTGTGCGGTTGTGCTTCGGTTCGTGCCCATGCCGAAGGCAGGCGACTGAGGGGGCATGTAGGGATTCCGTCCACCTATTCCGGTCAAAATAGATCCCTGAGGTGCAGCCGAGTAGACGGACTTGATTTCGTCCATTTCGTACTGGTCCGGGTAGCCCGTGTCGAACTTCTCCTGGTAGGCCCCGCGGCGTCCTGGGATATTATTGGCCAGGGCGTAATCATCCCATCGCTGCAGAGGGATGGAGCGAGGATCATACCCCTCGTCATCGACGGCAACGACCTGCTTATTTCCCTTTTCACCGATAACGATGCGTGTGTTACCCCAGGAGAAGTTGTCCTGGTTCCAGAAAGAGTAGATTGGCAGGACGAATGAGTAAATGGGGAAGGCGATTATGTAGATAATCATCCATCCAATATGCTGCCACTGTCTCTTCAGGATAAAGACCAACGCCTGAAGACCATACACGGCCGCCAACAGGATGATAGAAATCATGGGGAATTGGCCCTGGTGAGTCGCAACACGGTAGATTAACCATCCAAGATAAACACAAGTGGCAGGCAGAATGATGGTGCCGAAGAGGTCTATAAAGACAATGAAGCGCATACTGAAGCAGCAGAATCCACACATTTCCTTGAGACGCATGAGTTCAACGAGATTGTGGATAGTCGAGTTGATCCAACGACGACGCTGGGACAGCAGCACACTCCATGATTCAGGAGCAGCAGTTTTGCACTGAGCGTCCTGGATGAACTTAAACGCCATATGAGGAAAATTCTTGGTCATAAGAGTGGTCAAGTATCGATCCTCTCCGAGTGAAAGCAGATTCTTTTGATGAAGAGTGTCCACATCGCAGATGGCGTATTCTCTGATGACAGCGTCCGAAATGATCAACGGCTTACCCTTGTCAACAGTTCGCAGACGATACATGGTAAAACTAAAGAAAGCCCGACATCAGTAAAGAGCATATAAGCAGGACGAGAAAAAGTTGCATATTCAATACACACAGGCAGACACGGGAACATGGGGAGTAAAGGACACGGACTGCGAAAGGCTCAAGAGCAAGAACTTACCATCCAGGCAAGCAAGTAACGCTACCAAAGAGAGATTCAAAGGCCTTGGCAAGGTGGTGAGAGATGAAATATTCATACACCTGAATCATCGTCCACCAAGACTTTTCGTCGTTCTCCAAACTAGTCTCACCACAAATACCCGCAATCTTGGCATTGTTGGCACAGGCTGAAACAAGACGGTTCAGTGAATCTTCGCTCACAGACGTATCAGCATCGACCATGAGCAAGTACTCGTACAGTTCAGGGTCCACACCAATAATATTGTTGATTTGGTGGAACATTTCAAGCTCAAGAGGATTCATGGGAGCACGGTGGTGGACTCGATTGAGGAAGCTCATTAGGAGGATCTGAGAGTCACGTTTGCCGCGGTTGCCTGGTTTCGATTTGCTTTGTTCAGACTCCTTGCCGACCTTTACCACGACAACGTACGGAACGACGTTGCCCTCGAACTCGTACAGGCCCGAGTAGACTTTGCCATAGTTTAGTTGCTCACTACCAGGACCAACAGACTTGAATGGCAAGGCTGGCGGGTCAACCTTGGGGTCGACGCCGAGAATGTCAAGAACAATTTTCGGGGTTGGCCGGTCGTTACCCTGACCCACGATGACTCCGTCGCATATCACGAAGATGAGCTTGCGCTTGTTGTCGTACTGCAGTGCGGTGAGGGAGTCCAGGGCCTTTCGCAGAGAATCCTCGCCTTCAGTGTACGCGGGGACTTGGCAGATGACGAACTTGTCTTGCGGTGAAGGTCTACGTTTGGAAGTGAAACGGAGAGCGGAGACGAATTTGATCAAGATGACGGCGCAGATGATGATTGTGAAGGCCAGCAGAATCCAGTTGTTGACTGTACATCTGGGCGTCTCGCGAAAATCAGTTATTCCCTGGTAGAACATTCTCTGAACACACAACCAGCTGTTCATGACCCTGACGTGCTGCGTCTGATTCGACACGGAGTCTTGGATCACTTGGTCGAGCATACCTTTGATGTCCTGGCCGGCATTGTTCTTCCACAAGTCGCTGACGCTGGGATCGATAAACTTGTACAGGGCAAGATCGTTCATAAGATCCAGAGTATGAAAGTAATCGGTGAGATCGTAAACCATGTTGCCATACATAGCCCAGGGGTGTTGCTGGCCGCCCGACCCTTCAGATTTCACCCTGCTTTCGCTCCAAACGAGATCGCCATGGTAGTAATCTTTGATTTTGGGTTCAAACGTGTTCCAATACCAGAGAGGATCGTGCAGCTTGCTATTGACAGTCCCAAAGAAGCCGGATTTATGGTCAGCGAGGCCCCACTCCAAGGTCGTGTTTGGTTGCAGTTGAACGGCCTCCGTGATCCCCAGCCCTTTACAGGCTTCGGTCAGGGGCGGCATAAAGTATGGTGACATGTCCAGTCCTGCAAGGGGCTGCATGACGTCGGCAGTTGTCTTCACGTTCGTGTCGCTGTGCTGCTGGCGCCAAAATTTCGTAATGTCGTACACCTTCCCGTGAATGCTCACCCAAAAGTCATCTTCGCCTTGGTGTGTCTTAACCTCGTCTCTATTCCAAGCCTTGTCGAAGTTGGGACAGAGAAGGCGGCCAAACCATATTATCCAGAAGACGATGAGAGCATTAATGAAGAATATTAGGAAGACAAGAACAAGCTTCTCTCGCCACGCCATGCGAACGTCAGGTCGTCTCATTCGACCGACATATCGTAGTAATGGCGAGGGAATCCAGAAAGTGAGCGCCCAGACAACCCCAACCCAAGCGCGTCGGCCCATTGATACCTCCTTGGTCTGGAGCTTCTTGTTCTTGGCAAGCTCGGGGTCCATGGCTGACGTAAAGTCGCCGTCTGCGCTATAGAAGACATCGTCCTTGTACGTGTCTCCTTTGTTGCCCAGGCCATAATCTCCGTTGCTGGCGTTTCTCATTCCACTGGGAGTCACTGATGGAGCAGGCAGATGGTTTTGACCAAAGTTGAGCTGGCTCTGGCTGAAGTTGCGAGCATGTATCAGGCCTTCATGACTTCCGTTGAAACTGGCCGCCCTTCCTTGGGGTGGAAAGTAGCCACTTTCGTTGGCGGAGTACCCTGTGTCAAATCCAGATCCAAATGGATTCGCACCAATGCCTTGCATATTCATGTCGTGGGGCTCTGGTTTCAAATCCAACATAGCTTCAGCCTCCCACCACGCAGTCTCCCGCATCCAGACGCGATCTTTGCCGACAAAAACCTCGCCATTACTCCATCCTCGCTCGATAACCCAGCTTTCAATGCCGTCCTTGCCATCTTTGCAACCTAGAGCTGCGTACCGGCGGACAAACTCGTCGAGATCAAAGTCGGCGGTAAAGTCCATACTCCGGTTTCGCCGATTGGCCCATTCCGGAAGTCTCCAAGAACGGAGTTGGCGTGATACAGAGCCGGCTGACCACGCAGATGTCACAGATGGCAGGGCAGCGAGTTGTATGGGGGAGTCATCTGTCGGATGCAACGACAGATGATACCATAAACGATTGGATCCCAGTACAGCTGGCAAGTCAAGTCGACCAGTCCGGCCCAGGTTGATGCCTTCGCCATCAATCGGAAACAATAGAGTTCTCAGGAAGCCACCTTCCTCAGCGGCATACGCAATCTTCTCTAGCACGACTTCTCTCTTCTCCAGCTCATGCTGTCGCTCCCTACCCTGTGGCCCCGACATGATTCCCAGATCAGGACCCACGTCAGAGACGGCTTGCTGCATTTCCCGCATGACTGATGAACTAGCAAGTAACATGCTAACACCGTCCTCCACCATTTCCGCGTTGATGCCCTGAGAATCATCAAAGATACAGCGCATGGACAGGGCTTTGCCCAGGGAAATCTGAGGAACTTCCATGACAGTGATGGATACCGTGTCGTCGTTATCGTCATTGGAGATCGGACTCCTTGTTCCTCTGACATCTGGTGATTCGTCGCCATTCTTGATACGGATCATCTGAGCGGCGATCGCAGCATTCGCCTTGAGAATGACCCAGTCAACCAGCGATTCGTACAGCCCTCCGATGAAGGTCCAGCGATCTTCGGTACTGCATTGCTTCACAAGCGTCTCTGGTTCAATCCCTAGGAGTCCGCTCACATCCTCACAGATTTCCTCGAGTGCTTCTGATTCGAGGGCGTAATCAAGAGTGTTGCCGAGCTTCAGGAGACCCGCCAAGGTGGAGATGAAATTTCTATGGCTCGAGCCTTTGATACCAATATCTTTTAAAGCCTGTCGAAAGTCGTCTGCAGAAGCAGCATCGTCGGCAGTGGGAAGGTAGGCGGGAGGACTGTAGGTGCCGGAGCGGGCCAGCAAGGTATAGGTGGAAGGCGGCTTCAGTCCGAGGAATTCTCTTTCGGCGGGCGTGGATGCGGATGTCAGGAGATAGTAGAAGACATCGAAGGCACGATATCCGGCCTCGGAAGGAACGTTGAGAAGACCATTAACCGTGTCGATGCCGCCTTGTGACAGAGCCAGTGATGCGCCAGTCAAGTTTCCGGTCAAATTTAAGTTCAGCGTCACTCCCAAAGCCGCTTGTCGCGGTGTAGATGGGTTGTAGGGAGTAACGCATCGGATAAACGGGTGAATAGCGTCCAAAGCCTTGTAAAGCGTCGAAGGGATAGCAAACGGGAAGCTATTGATGAAAGGCACCAAGACGGAGGGAGAAGATTGGTGGAGTGACCTGTGGAGAGATGTATTGATCAGCATCCTGAGCGATCAGATGAGCGGACAATTGAATCAGGACATACCCCAAGATGATACACCCATCCTCGGCTCGTCGACGTGCGTGCTCCCAGGCCACGGAAGCAAGATTCGAGTCGACAGTGGGATTGGCCTGTACGGCCGTGAGCCATGTGTTGACCACAAGACTGGTGCTGGACTCTAATTGATAAGGCTGCGAGGAAAGATAGATATTATGAATAGTGTTTAGCAGCGTGGTGGTCGAGACCTGTGCCGGTTGCGGTGTACCGCCTCGCGGACCTTCTGAGGCCACTGAAAACATTGACATGCGGTTCGCCATCTTGGCGGAACTCGGTCGCGCGACGCCCGCGATGGGACAAGTCACGATTGGAATCAATGGCGGTGGAAAAAACGTCGGGTGACGTCCGCTATTCAAGACGACAACCAATATAAAATATGGCTACTTGCTTCATACAAGGCGACTTGGTCTCGAGAAGCTTGAAACGAGTGAGGCTTCGAGCCGCGAGGACGAAGGTCCAGTCAAGTCGCAGACGTGAAAAGAGAAGCGGAGAAGAAATTATAAGGTGAAGCGTGCTGCCGAAAGGTGTAATCCTCTTCGAATACACGGCGGCAAGAATTAAGGCGGAGGCAAACAGCGAGCGAATACGATGAGAACGTTGATGAGCAGCCAAAGCGAGTGAGGCCGTCTGAGCGAAAGTCGAGGACGTCTGCACTCTGTACGGAGTACGGATGGCGAGAATCGGCTGCGATGACCTGCTGGCCGTGGATCGAAGGATGGAACGTTGAATCAACGGACAGGCAGACCAAGACCACACCACCGAAGACGAAGACTGGGATTTCTTCACACAGGGGTGACAGGGCCAAGGGGCCTGGCCTCTAGGTACCTACTCGCTGAGTCGCTGATGCCTTGAAGAGGAGCCAACGCAACGGCACCAGCGGACAGTACGGCGGGCGACAAGACGAGTTGTGCAGTGACAGCCACAGGAGCGGGTACCGGGGTCCCATGCTGCTTGGTCGTGGCGGCCCGCGGCAACAACAAAAATAGGACCAACAGCAACCGGCAACAACTTACAAGTGCCCGCGCCACAGTACGGGCCCACAATGTACATGATGGCCCACGGGTACGTACATAGGTACATCGGCTTGGAGAAACTTAGGACGAATTGGGCCGCGGCCCCTCGGGCCCTCGTGTCCCAAACAAGCTAGCATGTTGCATCTCCACACACAACAGAAGCGCGCGTGCTGCGCCGCCTCACGGGCCCGTTGCGGTGTCCACGCCAAACGTCCGGGCGGCAATGGAATTTGATCGTGGTCTCATCATGGGAATCCCGCGACGGGAATCCTTGGCGCCCCTCAACCGGGGCGGGCAAGACAAGTTACGAATGACAACTTGGGAAGTTGGGAGACAAGCGATCCCTCACTCGGAGTCGTCACATGGCGCTCCTCGCATGGTCGCTTCTCGCATGGCGCTCCTCGCATGGCGCTCCGCAGAAGTTTCTCCGGCACGAGTGAGGCGAGGCCGCGAGACACGACTCCGGAGTGTACTTATTTACATTTTTACATACGGAGTACATACATAGGTACATTATACGCATATGCATACCTAGGTACGTGGGTAGGTACATATGTATGTATGTATGTACATAGGTAGGCACCTAGTACCATATGCAGCCCCTTTGCTTCGAAGTTCGGTTGGCCGGGAGTTCACAACAGAGTGAGGGCCTAGCAGTGACCCTCTGCTTGTACCGATGTCCCTGACATTTCGTGTCCCCACCCACTGAGCGATCATTTGTGGCTCGCCGCTCTACTGAGCGGGGGGTATGTAGGTACATTAGTACATAGGTAGGTACTTACACCGAGGGCAGCTGCGTCAGGGTAACCTCATGTATCAAATGTTAATCTGCAGCGACCCCCGCGTCAACCTCTGCGTCAGCTTTTTGCGTTGTACAGTTCAGAACAACGCCTGATGCAGAAAATGGAAGATGCTGTGGCATTCGCTCAGAGGCTGGCATGGTGCCACAGCCTACAGATGTACATATCTCTGGCTCTGTTGTACATTTCTGCGCTTCCCCATAGAAATTCCACCCGACTCGTGTGCACGAGGGGGCCCCAGACGCAGGGGCTGCTAGCCTCCAGGCCAAGTCGCCCCCCGACGACTCATCCAAGACAGCGTGAGCGGTCTCTCCGGTCGGCCGTAATGCCCCTTGCTCGTGTGCTCCCGTGGGCTGGCACAGTGCAGTCAGTGTTGCTCGCAGCGTCTTTCTCACGTTGATCATCGAATTGTACGCCGTACAAGGCGCCGTCTGGAACCCTCGAGCGGCCGGTTCTCACAATCCACTCCGCCGCATCACTGCACTTTTGATTTTGCATGTATCACGCTCGCTTCTCCTATCCTCCCGTTGTTTGTTTGCACCCAGTCTTTCACTGCCATTGCCACTGCCAATTTCACCTCTCTACAAGAGGTTGCGAGGCTGCGAGGTCGCCTCTCATTGCATCATATTAGGTCGCCGCTAATAAACTCGACCGTTCGGCAACGCCTTCCCAACGTCGGCTCCATCTAGCCAACAGCACAGTCGCTCCCCTCCCGATTTCCGTGATTTTCACGACCGAGTCCCTCTTCTTGTACACTGACGCCATCCTGTGCTCGCCGTATCGCTCGATTTCTCCATCGTGACGGCAAACTCAAAGTCCAGCATTGCTGGAAGTGCCAACCATGGCATCGACACTTCCCCCCCTTGGAGGCGGCAGCGGAGGGGCACACACCCAGCCTTCATTGCCTTCGCTGCCCGCGCATCTTCAGTCAGATACCCAGATTACGGCGCATCTGGCCAGTCGCTTTCACGTGTCACACCCGACGGCAGAATTGTCATCTCATGCACTTGTCTGCTTGAACACGTACACCTCGTCGTCGAAAGGACCGGATGGCGGCAAGCTGGGCAGCGCCATGGCTGGCGCCGAGGATATGGCCGAACGTGCCTGGCTGAGACTCGGGCATCGATCTGAGAATCAAGCCATTGTATTCTTGTAAGCGATACAAGCGCAGTGTTTGACGACCCATTGTGATCAGAATCTCCTTGCTAACCGCGTCGCCTTGAATGAAGGGGTGAATCGGGCTCCGGCAAATCAACCGTCCGCAGCCATTTACTGACTGCTCTTCTGGATAAGTCTTCTACGCCTTTGTCTAATAAACTGTCCATGGCTGCCTACGTCTTCGACACCCTCACGACGACGAAAACCGCAACTACCCCTACAGCCTCCAAGTCTGGCCTCTATTACGAGCTTCAGTACGACACATCGGCCACGACGAACCCCATTCTGCTTGGCGGCAAACTTTTGGACCATCGCCTAGAGAGGAGTCGCATTGCTGATGTTCCAACTGGGGAGCGGAACTTTCACATTCTCTATTACATCTTGGCTGGCACCAGCTCGGCAGAGAAGACACATCTCGGTCTCGACGATGGTGTGGACGGGTCCAAGAGATGGAAGTATCTGGGCCACCCTACTCAGCTCAAGGTCGGCATCAATGACGCAGAGGGGTTTCAGCTTTTCAAGACGGCTCTGAAAAAACTCGAGTTTCCGCGGAGTGATGTCGCCGAGATCTGCCAGATACTGGCGGCTATTCTCCATATTGGCCAGCTAGAATTCGAGTCCACAAATAACACGAGCGCGACGGGCGACGACAGTGGAGGCTTCTCTCACGATGGCGGCAATACCTCGACAACTGTTAAAAACAAAGATGTCCTCGCCATCATCGCCGCCTTTCTGGGAGTCAGCGTTGGCGAACTCCAGAGCACGTTGGGGTACAAGACTAAGACGGTCCACAAAGAGCGTGTTACCATCTTGCTCGATCCCGTGGGAGCACGCGGACACGCCAATGAACTGGCGCGGACACTCTATTCTCTTCTGGTAGCATGGATCTTGGAGAGCGTGAATCAGAAAGTGTGCGCTCCCGAGGAGCAAATCGTTAACACCATCTCCATCGTGGACTTCCCCGGTTTCGCCCAGCAGTCTGCAACTCGTTCCACCCTCGATCAACTTCTCAATAACGCTGCGACCGAGGCTATCTATAACCTTGCCTTGCACAACTTCTTCGATCGGAAAGCCGAGATGCTCGAGTCCGAAGAGGTGAGCGTTGCTCCCACCAGCTACTTTGACAATTCCGATGCTGTCAAGGGTCTGCTCAAATCGGGAAATGGTCTCCTTAGCATACTAGATGACCAGACTCGCCGAAGCAGGACGGACATGCAGCTACTGGAGAGCTTGAGGAAGCGATTCGAAGGCAAGAATCCCGCCATCGAAGTCGGCTCGGCCACCGCCAAGCTTCCCGGCAGTAACTTTCTCACGGAGAACGCGATGGCGTCTTTTACCGTAAGGCACTTTGCTGGTGAGGTTGACTATCCTATCAAGGGTCTCATCGAAGAGAACGGTGAAGTCGTCTCGGTGGATCTGCTCAACTTGTTCAACTCGACCAAGAGTGAGTTTGTTGGCAGACTTTTTGGCCAAGATGTTCTCCAAACGGTGCCTCATCCCAACGAGAAAAAGACCGTCATGCAGGCTACCATCAGTTCCAAGCCCATGCGCGCTCCGAGTGTCATGTCACGAAAAGGAGGAAGGGGGCGCGGGCTGGCATCACAACGTCGCCCGCAAGCACCACCCCTGTTCGACGCGGGAAACAACAACGTGCCTGACGAAGCGAAGAGCCCTAAAGCCAGCAAGGTTGCCAATAAGGCTGCCATTGACCAGGGTGCCTCGGGACAATTTCTCTCATCCCTTGATAACTTGCAGAAGGCTGTGACGGACCCAGGCACGAACACGTACTTTGTTTTCTGTTTGAAGCCCAACGATCGCCGCATTGCGAATCAGTTTGACAGCAAATGTGTCCGCACTCAAGCCCAGACCTTCGGCATCGCAGAAATCAGTCAGAGATTACGATCTGCCGATTTCAGCTTGTTCCTGCCTTTTGGCGAGTTTTTGGGCATGGCTGATTCAGATACCATCCTGGTTGGCAGCGAACGGGAACGCGCCGAGATGACGATTGAAGAACGACGTTGGCCAAGTAATGAAGTCCAAGTTGGCTCCACCGGTGTCTTTTTGAGTGAAAGGTGTTGGATGGAGGTCGCCCACCTGTCGGAAGGGCATTCTGGTAGTGGCGGCTTGGCTCGCTACCCTCAGACTTCCTCGGACGGGTACGGAAACGAAGGGGCGACGCCAGGGGACCGCGACGCATTTGCCGCGTCCAAGGAACAACTTTTGTCGAGAGGTGACACTCCCCTGATGTATGGTGAGAAGGGTAGGCCCGGTTACTTTGACTCCGATGATGCTCGATCCGAGGCCGGGGTGTCTGCTTTGGGCGGTGGGGATATGTTCAAGAACTTTGATACCCGAGAACAGATGGCAGAACGCGGCAATGAGAAGAATCTCCAAGAGATCGAAGAATACAGGGACTCGCCCAGTAGAAAGCGCTGGGTCTTTACCGTCTTTTTCCTCACTTGGTTTATTCCCGACTTTCTCATCCGCTGGCTCGGACGCATGCCCCGAAAGGATGTTCGTATGGCTTGGCGAGAAAAGGTGGCTATCAATATGCTGATTTGGCTCATGTGCTTGGTAGCTGCCTTTTTCATCATTGTCTTCCCCATGCTCATTTGTCCAAAGCAGAATGTCTTCACTGCCGCTGAACTTTCCGCCCACGACGGGAAAGATGGTAACTCGGCATACGTCTCGATTCGCGGCCATGTTATTGATCTCGGCTCATTCGTCAACACCCACTATCCGCCCGAGCCACTTGTGAGCAAGAAGAGTATGCTCAACTATGCTGGCAAGGACGTCAGTGCACTTTTTCCGGTTCAGGTCTCGGCTCTGTGCCAAGGTGTGGACGGTTCCGTGAACCCGCAGGTTACACTCGACTACAAGAACACGAATATGTCTGGAACCCCTACCCTTATCAACTCACAGGATCTCAATTCCAGATACCATGATTTCCGATACTATACCAACGACACACGTGACGATTGGTATCTCGAACAGTTGCTTTATCTCAAAGGCAACTGGGGCAAGGGCGCTATTGGCTATTCACCGGAATATGTATCAAAACTTGCTGGAAAGAACCAGAAGATTGCCATCATAGGAAGCAAGGTATATGACCTGTCAAGTTACATGGATAATCGTCGTCTCTTGCGAGCGAAACCTGGAGAGAAAGTAAGTGACGACCCCAAATCGGCCGACTTTTTGGACTCCAAAGTTACAGACTTGTTCCGAACCAAGGCGGGCCAAGACATTACCAAAATATGGAATGCCTTGCTCTTGTCTCCTGGTGTCAAGGCTCGAATGCAGACCTGCTTGGACCACCTCTTCTACGTTGGTGACGTGGATACAAGAAACTCGGTTCGCTGTCAGTTCGCCGAGTATCTTGTACTTGCGGTGTCCATCATGCTGGCTTCCATCATCGCCTTCAAGTTTTTCGCTGCGTTGCAGTTTGGCGGCAAGAACGTCCCAGAGAACCTCGACAAGTTCGTCATGTGCCAGATCCCCGCCTATACCGAAGATGAGGAATCACTCCGTCGAGCCATTGACTCGGCCGCAAGGATGCGCTATGATGATAAGCGCAAATTGCTGGTCGTCGTCTGTGACGGCATGATTATTGGTCAGGGCAACGACCGAGCCACGCCTCGAATCGTTTTGGACATTCTTGGTGTGTCGGAGACGGTGGACCCCGAGCCTCTCAGCTTCGAATCTCTCGGTGAGGGTATGAAGCAGCACAATATGGGTAAGGTATACTCTGGGCTATACGAAGTGCAGGGCCACATTGTTCCTTTCCTGGTCATTGTCAAGATTGGCAAGCCCTCCGAAGTGGCCCGCCCCGGTAACCGCGGCAAGCGAGACTCTCAGATGATCTTGATGCGATTCCTTAATCGCGTCCACTATAACCTGGCCATGAGTCCGCTGGAATTGGAGATGTATCACCAGATACGCAACATTATCGGCGTGAATCCGACGTTCTATGAGTTCATGTTCCAGATTGACGCCGATACTGTCGTGGCCCCTGACTCGGCCACTCGCATGGTCTCCGCCTTCATCGACGACACCAGACTGATTGCTGTATGCGGAGAAACAGCCTTGACAAACGCCAAGTCATCGTTTATCACCATGATTCAGGTTTACGAGTACTACATCTCTCATAATCTGTCCAAGGCCTTTGAGAGTCTGTTCGGCTCCGTCACTTGTCTGCCCGGTTGTTTCTCCATGTATCGAATCCGTGCTGCCGAGACTGGCAAGCCTTTATTTGTCAGCCGCGAAGTCGTTGAAGCCTATTCCACCATTCGTGTCGACACGCTCCACATGAAGAACCTCCTACATCTGGGTGAAGATCGATACCTGACGACGCTTTTGCTAAAATTCCACTCCAAGTACAAGACCAAGTATCTCTTCAATGCTCATGCTTGGACCATCGCTCCAGACTCTTGGCAGGTGTTCCTCTCCCAGCGACGTCGCTGGATCAACTCCACTGTACACAATTTGATGGAGCTGATTCCCATGGCGCAGCTCTGCGGCTTCTGCTGTTTCAGCATGCGTTTCGTCGTCTTCATCGACCTGCTGAGTACTGTCGTGCAGCCCGTCACGATTGCCTACGTCGTGTACCTGATCGTCCTGGTTGCCACCAAAGGAACCGTCGTCCCCGTTACCGCATTCGTCTTACTCGGCGCCATCTACGGTCTACAAGCCATCATCTTCATCCTCCGGCGCAAATGGGAAATGGTGGGCTGGATGATTCTGTACGTCCTCGCCATCCCCGTCTTCAGCTTTGGTCTACCCCTGTACGCCTTTTGGCACATGGACGACTTCAACTGGGGCAACACGCGAGTCGTGGCAGGCGAACAGGGTAAAAAAGTGGTCATTTCCGACGAGGGCAAATTCGACCCCGACTCTATTCCTCGCAAGAAATGGGAAGAGTACCAGGCAGAGCTTTGGGAAACGCAAACTTCCCGCGACGATACACGCTCCGAGGTCTCCGGCTTCAGCTACGGCACTAAAGCCCAGGCCGCTGTCTCTGAGTACGGTCTCCCCAGCAGACCGACCTCTACGACGGGCTTCATGGCGCACCATAATCCGTATGAATCGCGCAATAACTCGCGCATGTCTCTGGCGCCGTCGGAGCTGGGACAACTCCACATGAGTCAGTACGGGGGCTCGCAGTTCTTTAATCCGGATGACATGGTGGGTTTGCCGAGTGATGACGCGCTTTTGGCGGAGATTCGGGATATACTCAAAACGGCGGATCTTATGACTGTGACGAAGAAGGGTATTAAGCAGGAATTGGAGCGTCGGTTTGATGTGCCGCTGGATGCGAAGAGAGCCTACATTAACAGTGGTATGTACTGCTGCTGCTTAATCTCGTTCCTATGCTCTGTTTTGTGTGCTTGGCTAATTTGAATTGAACAGCGACCGAGGCTCTTCTTTCCGGGCAACTCTGAACGGAATCATGATAACGAGATTTACCGTAATTCAACGCAGTTGACTTGGCTCGACTAAGGACTTGTCGTAATTCTACGCTAATTCAGAAAGAAGAATCTTGTGTGCTTCACTAGTATCATTTGCATATTTTGTATTTATTCTGCATCCATTGTTTTGCATGCTGTTTGGAGTCGGGGAATCATTGAAAATTGGTCTCATTTGGATAGAAAACGGGATTTGAACGACGTGAAAGAGATACATTTGTGTAGCAAGTATTTTGAATTCGAAACATTGGAGGAATATGGTAAGAATGGGTATATAATCATCTAATATATGTATGGATATGTGTGGTATCATCATCCAATACGGCCAATCACGATACTAGATCGTCGTCTCATGAACATTATTCGTGCAGAACATGGCCTTTCTTTGGCATAAAGAAGTGATATCTCTATTCAAAGGGATCTATAGGCTTTTCAGTGTATCCATCAACGGATAGTACGTAACAAACGTTTCACGCAAGAAACGAAGCTGCACAGGGACAACAGCATTCAAACCGCAGCAGAGAAACTCTGAGACGGAAGATCTCCATGCACCCAAATTTTTTACATCTATATGCTCCTCCCCATGTGTCTCAGTCATTAGTAGCACCAAAGTAAGCACAGTCAGATATGCACGCAAATGCCCTCTATTCTTCGCTAATGAGGCCTCTACATAAAGTCAGATCAAAGATTCGCATATGGAAGGCCATCACTCTTCTCGGTTTCTTCACCCGATATTGACTTAATGACCTCCTCAACACCCCCTTTACTCCACGTACGAACCCTTTTTTGATCGCAAGTCTGCCACACTCTCCTCATCAGAGCCTCGTACACCAGACCATCATCTTCCACGGGACACGCCGCGCGTTGAGAATTGAGCCAGCTGACAAGACCGAATCGAGTCACCAGCGTGGTGCTACCTGCCTCGATACACGTCGCCCGGTAGATCAGTCTAAAGAGTCTGGTGCGCAAAGCAGTCCGCAGATAGGGATTACTCCCGAGTGAGAGCAGCTTTTCGAACCAGCGCTTCTTGTGGAAGACGCCGAGATCAAAGGGGGTTTTCAGGCTGTCGAGGAGATAGGTAAGCAGCCAGGTGAGTTCCGTGTAGTATTTGTCGTCGTCCGAGGGCGTTCCGTGAAGAATGTCGTGCGCGAGCGGCACCTTGTCGGGACCCCAGACTGGGCTGCGGGTCAGGTATGAGTTTACCTTGGGGAAGAGGGGATGCAACGGGTTCTTGAGCACGTCGAGGCCGTGGATGGCGAAGGCGGTCAAGGCAGACGGAACGGGCCCTTGGTCGACCAGCGGTTTGGAGGATTCGGCGATTTCGGAGAGGAGGAGCCAGATTTGCATCTTGTCCTCATACGAGGACTCCTTGATCTGCATAGCCATTTTGAGAATGCTGGTGAGGGCTTCTTTGCGCAAGTTGATGTGCTCCGAGGTGAGCAGTCGGATCAACCCGGCTGCGTGCCCATCTTCCACCATGTCTTCAACGCTTTTGGATGCCCATCTTGTAAGAGCTGTCGCGTCTTCAGCCGGCGATAATGGCGTGTGGAGCAATGCTTCTAGGTCGTCTTGGCTCAAGGTTCGTCTGCCTGCCCCAGTCTCTCGACTCGACGTGTGCTTATTGCGGGTCCATCCTATGTGGCACTTCTTCAGCCTTTTCGTCTGTTTACCGCCTCCGAGGGCAGGTAACGGTGCAGAAGAAGATGCGAAATGCTTCCCTGCTTCTTTGTGCAGCACAAGAAGAAATTCATCCTCGTTGGCCGGCAGTTGAACCGCGGTGAAGTACAGCGAAACAAAGCTGGCGAGATGACTGACTGTCTCCTTGTCGGCTGCACTGAGGGCGAATGGCAATTGCTCCAAGATGGCGATGTGCAGCAGTGATGAGGTTTCTCTAGTTGCGGGCGATCCTTCGTTTGAAGCATAGCCCTTCATCAGATCGAGGTACTTGATGGGAGAGGTGGCGCAGCGACTGACACAATTGTCGAGAAACAGCCAGATACTCGCCATGCCTGCAGAACCCTCAGCATCAGTCATGCAAGTGAGCGCTTGTATGAGAGGTTTCAAAGCCTTGTAATCTGTTACTACCTGATTCTCAACAGCGACGTCTCCTAGAACAGTCTTGAGCTCATCCAGCGGCGTTTCACTGTCACCGCTACACAGCATCTTAAGGAGGGCACAAAAGGGCGAAGAAGATCCCTTCCCTTGTCCCAGCGACTCGAGCTTGGCGAACCATCGCATGCCTGGAGAGTAACTTGCGATGGAGACAAGGTTTTCCAGTTCCATCGCACCGAGTCTCTTGCTCTCAGCTTCATCATCAGTCGTCTCATCAAGCCGTTGCAGCGCGCCCACAAAGAAGGGCGACACATCAAAGTTGGCGGCCAAGGCGACCCGAGGAATGACTTGGTAGTAAAGTCGCAGGAGACGACTCGTCAGAGTCTTGTGTAGGACGTTCTCGGCAGGGATGCCTTTGTAGCACCTTACCACCTCCTTCATATCTGGTATTCGCTGACAAAACATGTCGACAATCCGCCGACTGGCATCTTTCCACAGTGTGCTCTTGCCTTTGGAGGCGCTTTCGAGCATTTGCATTACTGTCGAAAGTTTCTCTAGCGCCGCAACAAGGATTCTGGTCGCGAAGAACGATGTCAAATGTGACTGAGGAGATAAACAACGGACCAACACTTTCTGATTAATCGGTCGCGGAAGGACGTTGTCGAGTAGTATTGAAGTGGGGGGAGGCATGGCTGCATAGCGAGCTGGATCGCCAAATGAGGCCGGCAATTGAATCATCATGGTGTCGAACAGGAAGGCGGCATAGCCTATCCATGTCATGGAGAGCTTTGGCTCAAAAGTGAACGATTGATTGTTGTAGAAGTAGTCAGAAATTAGCTCCGGAGCGGCGGTGAAGATGGCCACCAGGAGTTTGCAATGCTTCAGGTTGGACCATGGTCGGAGCTTGCTGGCAAACTCGGAAAGAACAAAGTTGTAGACAGGAACACCATCTCTCAGTTTGCCTTCCCACGGATCGCCGGTCTCCTGATCGCTTACCCGCTGGGCAGACAATGCCGAAAACTCATCATCAGCCTCTTTTGGATACAGGCCACGATATGGATACAGTATTCCAGAGGTAGAATCCGTGCAGGCATACGTGAGAAACTCGTGTGCTTTATCTGAGATGAGCTCTCTCTCGTCCGTGTCGGCCGCGGCGTGCGCGTATGTGTATAGAGACAGAAGGCGCATCAACATTTTTGTGTTGAATGCTCGGAATTTGGCTTCTCGAGGGATCTTGCTATCCATCAATATATGGGCCTTGAGAGATTCGAGGAGCTCAAGTACAAGGTGGGGAGGATCATTCTTCATCATGTAAGTCAAGTGTGATAGCAGATCTTTTTGAGAAAGGAGCTCTCTTCGGCCTTCTGAATGCAGATACTTTAGACAGCTGAGAAGAAAGCGCACGGCATTAGCCCTTATTGACGTCTTTTTGGTATCCTCCTGATTTTCTCCCAAGTAGCCCATCTCCAGATTCCGTCCTAGCGCCGCGAAGGTATAGGCTCTAGCTCGAACGAAGCGTTTTGCGAATGCGCCCCCATCGAAGCACACAGCTTCGCGCAGCAAGCGTAGTGTTGGAGAGATTATGAAGCCCTTGGATTTCTCCGACGCTAAGTTTTTTGCAATCGCTTTAAGCTGTGATTCTTGTAGCAAAGTTTGGCAGATTCCGTTGCCGTACGGCACAAGTTGTAGCGAGTCCGAGATAATGTGGAGGAGAAGGGCTAGGTTGACCGCAACCGCCGATATTACGTCCTCGTCATTGACCTGAATGGCGAAAGACCACATCTCCATGATATCGTGCAGATGAACGGCATCTTGGTCGCCATCGTTGCGAGGCTTCACGGTATCCAAGTAGCTCTGTAGAAGTGCGAGCTTGGACCCTCGATCTTCATCGGTGGCAAGAAAATCGTCGAGGAATTTCTTGAGAGATTGGAGGCCTGAAAGTCTCTTAGCATTAGCTATCAAGTTTCCATCATGGCTGTTGACCATGAGAGTCTGGCCAAGGATAATACGAACCGTGTCGAGCATTCCTCATGTCCTGATCAAAGGTCAGAAGCCTGCGCAACTGTTCACCCGAGGTAACATCCTCGCCAGTCGGGGCATCCTGTGTCAGCTTCTGGCGCTTGCGGAAAGCTGCGGCGCCATCTATGCTCTGAGAAGATCGCTTGGACATTTGCGATTTGTTGAGGCGGCAGAGGAAAATGCGACTCGACCTTGAATGTGGAACACGCCCAGCGCATGTACGCCAATTCTGCCGTACGTCCTGAGATTTTGAGGTTCTGCCAGTAGTCACCGCAGGCCCACTGTCCCAAGATGGACTGGCCTTTCCGTGTATGTACATTGTACTATGTACACCCCTGCAGGAACGCTAGATTGCCTGCATGGACTTACGTAAGCTCGCTAGATCTCCGTTAGTACGAACGGAGTAGATCCAGTCTGGAAGCGCTCGACGAACATAATGATCCGCATAGATCCCAGCACGAAGAACGGCGATCTCACTAAGGTCAAATAAGAGACGGTCTCGCATGCTGGGTGCCAGAGAATCCGGACTCGAACACCAGCGATTGCCTCATCGAGCTCAATCGACCACCTGACGCTCTTTGTGCGTCTTTTGTGCATACCTGTCGGGTGGCGCCCGATGAGGCCCCTAGTTGCTCCGAGCGTTCACTATCCGGCCGTCATTCACGCCATCCGGCATCTTGCAACTCGACGTCAAGCTATTGTTCAATATTTGGCCAAGCCGCCAGTTTTCATTTGGATTCGGGTTCTTTGTATAGTGTGCCACAGTCGCCCAGGCCCTGGCCTTGGAGCAGTTGACTCTCGCCAATGCATCTACATACTTTGTGCCTGTCAAGTAGATCTTCGACCGCTTGCAAGTACAGGCACTGCCTGAAATCATGCAACCGCCGGTTGGCAATTCTTCCTCGTGGCATCACGTCGTGTTCGTTCTTTGTGTTTCACTTTACTTGCTCCTCTTCACTCGCTTCGTGAACATCCTGTATCCTGTAGGCGGGTCGCTACAATAAGGTGTTATATATTGCCTGAATACTATGGAAACCTTGAAAACTTGGACAACTTTCACCCTGTGCCTTCCAAGAGGCTTTTGAGTAGTGTCTTTGCAGTTTCAATGGCTTGTTTGCGTCGCCTTTGCCCTTGCTTCGAACGCGAATTATGTAACGGTATGTGAACCATCGAGTAATCGCATTGCTTATGCTGGACTTTGCTCTCCAACGGCTGTCGCGATATGTTGTAACGTTTCGAAGGGGATGAATGGAGGCTGATGGCTGACTTCTTTTCAGAAAAGGAGAAAGCTGCACCAATGATCATAAACACCGAACCAAACTTTGATCCGGCATCTTTCGGTGTACCTGAATCAGATTATCAAATCGCGGCCTGGAAACCGCAGAAGAACACCAGAAAAAGCTTCAGGACCATTCGTGCAAGCTTCACCAGGAGGGACCAGTCTCGGTCAGATGGCACATCGCGCCGGCCACTCATTTCTGCACCGTCGGACTTTCGTCATGTTCGCTCCGGTTCCCATGAGTCCGATATAAAGACGTCCGCTTTCGGTGCGCATTCATTGTCGAGACCCGTTGGCCGTACTCCTGGTGTCTCTGTGACCCAAAGAAATCATGCGCGCTCTTCAGAGCATGATACTCACTGGCCGTATCAGCGCATATCACCAACTATTCCGCACTTTGAGCTTCACAAGATCGCCACGTCGACGCCGGACCCGGCGTATCGCGCCGAGCGTTCAGAGCAGACCGATGCTTGGTCTCGGCAGCACGGGTACTCATCGAAGTCAGGTAAACCGGGACGTATCACTTCAACATATGACGACGTATCACGACTGCCTGCCGAGTCAAAATACCGGGATAGAGCCGGTACTGCCATCAAAGTAGACGTTATAAGGGAGCGTCGTGCAACTGGTGTTGTTAAGGCAGAGAAAATCCAGGGGCAGATGGAGGATGCCATCGAACAACAATGGTTTTATGACAGCAGCTGCCCCTCGGCTTCGCACTTAGTGGCCCCAACTATGCCTGGTATGTGTTATCCGTATGCTTTTTCACTCGCAACCTATTGCCTTTTCAAAATACAAGATTTTCAGAAAGCATCTGGGACTCGGGAGACACAAGTTCACACGTTTTAATTCCTTCATTATTCAATGTTTTCATTCACTTTGACTCCGAGCAGTCGCTTGACTCTCAGGCCCGGCTAAGGCCCATCCGAGCACTACACGCACCATATGACGCTTGACAGCGACCTCCAGGCTCCAGGCGAAGGTTGGAGAACAGTCTTCCTTCTCCCACCTATACAGCGCGCTAGAGACGTCGAAGCCGAAAGGCTAGAGATAAAACGTATGGTCAGATCTTCGCCTGAAGGTCGCTGTCGAGCATGGCATAGTATTCAGACGGGCCCCTGCTCAGAATTGCCTTGGCCGGGCGTGGTAGTGGAGCGGGTAATGGGAGCCATAATGAATGGAAGAATTGAAGCTTGGAGCGAGTGATGAGTAAAGTTGTGCCCGATTTTGGGGGATTCTGATGATAAAGTACACCGTATCCGGTCTTCAACTTGCCCATCCATTTCCTTCACGACTGACGCAGCCGATCTCTCTTTCTTAGCACCACTACCGCCGGCAACTCCGTCATTCGCCGCATGCAAAGCCGTGGACGTGAAGCGGCCGCAAACCCTAACCCTCAAGGTATCAGGCCCCGCAGATCGCCAGAGATTTGGTCACGAAGACAGGAAATCCAGCAAAGCGCGACAGTGTGACGCTGGATCGTTGTCCCCTCGTCTGACTCTTGTTGTTCGACCACCTGTGCGGAAAAGAGACTCGTTCTCTGCTGTGTCAACACGGATGTTCTCGGGCCAAGCGTTGGCCAAGAAGGCCAACGTCGATCCAACTACGAGCAAACCAAAGTCGGTGAAAGGCGGTGATGGGTTTTATCAGATGGTGTCAGGACCGTCTTGTTGGCGCAGAAACGAATCTTTCGACAGTATATCGACCTGGCATACCGAGGATGAAGACGAAATAGCGCCAAGGACGTGGTGACCATGAAGTACACTAGTGCGAGATCGAATAACAGGCGTTAGACCGCATGAAAAAAACTTGAAACGGCTTGGAAAGTCATATATAGTCGTCGCTGTGTAAGGCAGGGCCCCCAGAGTTATTATGCATGAAGAGCTGGAGCTTTTCGGAAGCAGTTGAAGATACATATCATATCATTTTGGACACAGTTCGTTTCAGCTATCTGTGATTGGTGGCAAGGAGAAGAAAAGTTTGTTCGCTTCAGCATGAAAAGCTGCTGGTACACAGCTGAGATGAAGCTGGCGAGTCGGGCGCGTAGACGAGCGAAAAAGAGAAGACGCACTCGACGGCCAAGACTTGCTTGATGCCAGGCTCTGTGAGGATGATGACGATAGATTTGCCGAGAATGACGTTGAAGGATATGGACTTTAGAAAGCGGATGTAATAAGCCAAGACCTTTTCTTTGCTGCGCGTGGCACGTACAATTATTCCGTACCTAGGTACCTCTATCATTACCAGGTACAATAAAAACGAAAAAAAAACGGGCGGTGGTCGTGGACTGACAGATAGATCTACCCCACAAATGCGCTTGTAGGATCTAACTGCTCCAAGGGAAAAGAAGGGCGCTGTGGAAACAGAAAGCGATCGTGGACCAACAGATAGATCTGCCCTACAAAGGATCTTTGCAGGATCTAAGTGCTCCAGAAGAAGGTAGAACACTGAATGGGAAAGAACTTTGTTGGAGTTGAGGAGCTATCTCCTAACTAGAAAGATTGTGAGTTGAGTTACAATTCGAAAAACATGAGGCAATCCTCGCAGGTTCCTCCCAAGGTTATTATAGAAACCAGCAAGCTCAGTATCTCTGATGTTGAATCGAAGATGCCGGAACAATCTCCGTAAAAGTTCACATGCTAACGACA
>SRQG01000089.1:0-86141 GCA_018360325.1 Claviceps aff. humidiphila group G2b
GGCCACGACATTAGACTTTATAGCCCTGATGGTGACTCAAGAGGCGAATTTGAGGCGTGGCATATAGAGACAAACCTGCTTTTGAGCCTGGGAACCAACTGCTAGCAGCAGGTGCTGGTGCTGGTGCTGGCGGTGCTGGTGCTGGCGGTGCTGGATCTGGTGCTGGATCTGGAGACGCTGGTGCCGGAGCTGGTGCTGGTGGTGCAGGCAATGGCAACGGTAATGGTGGCTTCATCGCTGGCGACGGCGGCAACAACGGCAACGGTGGCATTGGTGGCAACAACGGCAACGGCATTGGCGGCAACAACGGCAATGGCGGCAACAACGGCAATGGCGGCAACAATGGCAATGGTGGCAACAACGGCAACGGTGGCAACAACGGCAACGGCGGGAATGGTGGTGGCGACTCGAACTCGGCCCTGGCCACTGAATTGGATCCCATCGTCAGCTCCATCATCGAGGAATTGTCCACTCTACTGCCCACGGGCACAGGCGTTGTGCCGACTGAGGTTCCCCCCATCGTTAGCTCCCTTATCGGCGATCTGAGTACCCTGTTCCCCACGGGTATTCCTACGACTATCCTGCCCACGGCGACCGGCGTCAACAGCTCCGTGCCCCTGCCTACGGAAGTTGAGAGTGTCGTGAGCAACCTGCCCAGTTCGATACCAGCCAGCAAGCTTAGCTCCATCATCAGCGATCTCAACAGTATCGTCACGAACGTGCTCCCCACCAACACCATCCCTAATCTGCCAACATGCGCACCAGGCAACCCCGTTTGTGCTACGCCGCCTGAAGCTTGCCGCAAGATCGGGGAGATCAGTGACATCAACGCGGCGATCGAGCTCCCAGCACAGGTTCTTGAGTGTACCACTGCGCTGGGTCCATATGCCGATGACTTCTACGTGGGAATTTGTCTCGGAAACATTGCTCAAGGGCCCACGAACCTCCTCGCCTGTGTGACGAATGCATTGAGCGACGTGTGCATCACATCACTTCCCGGTGCTTGTACAAACTTGCTCGGCGAGCCGGCCGAGCAATTGGCGACTGCTGCTCCTCAATGTGCGCTTGCACTTGGCCCGTTCCTGGTGGATGACGCCAACAAGTGCTTGACTGGCACGCTGACATCTGGCGATGCCGTGGTATCCTGTCTTGAGAAAAGCCTCGGCCTCTCTGCGTGTGTCCCAACGGCAAGCGGCCAGAGCACGAGTGTTGGCAACTTGGCCACTGAGACCGGTGTCTTGCCCCTGCCCTCCGAGGTGCAGAGTATCCTGAGCGAAGTGACAGTCTCAGTGCCAGTCACCAAACTCAGTTCCGTCATCGATGACATCGGCAGTGTCATCAGCAATGTGCTCCCTACCAACACCCTTCCTTCTTTGGCGACATGCACTCCCGGCCCCCCCGTCTGTGCTTCGGTGCCCGATGCCTGCGAGGCGATCGGAAATATCAACGGCATTGCCGCGGCGATTGAGCTCCCAGCACAGATAGTTAAATGCACGACTTCTTTGGGGGCGTTTGCCACGAATCCTGCAGCGGCCGCATGCCTTGCTAATGTGGCCCAAGGGCCCACCGCTATCCTCAACTGTTTGAGAACATCGTTGGAGAGTGTGTGTATCACAGAGCTCCCTGCCGCTTGTACGAACTTGGCTGGTGCGTCAGTTCCAGAGCTGGCAACTGATGCTCCCGAGTGCGCGCTTGCACTTGGTCCGTTCTTGGTGAACGATGCTGCCAATTGCTTGAATGTGCTCGAATCTGGCCCTGATGTTGTAGCTTGTCTCCAGAAACAGATCGGGCTTACGGTCTGTAGCCCAACGGCAAGCGGTCTGAGCAGTGCGGCTGGCAACTTGGCCACCCAGACTGGTGTCTTGCCTCTGCCCTCTGAGGTGCAGAGTATCTTGGATCAGGTGACAACCCTCTTACCGACCTTGCCGACCCTGCCGACCCTGCCCGTCCAGAGCATCGAGACTGTCGTGGATGGGGTGACGACCCTCGTACCCAGCTTACCTGTCTCGGTGCCAGTCGCCGAAATCAGCTCCATCATCGGCGACATCGGCAGTGTCATCAGCAATGTGCTCCCTACCAACACCCTTCCTTCTTTGGCGACATGCACTCCCGGCCCCCCCGTCTGTGCTTCGGTGCCCGATGCCTGCGAGGCGATCGGAAATATCGGCGGCCTCACCGCAGCGATCGAGCTCCCAGCACAGATAGCTAAATGCACGACTTCTTTGGGGGCGTTTGCCACGAATCCTGCAGCGGCCGCATGCCTTGCCAATGTGGTTCAAGGGCCCACCGCTATCCTCAACTGTTTGAGAACATCGTTGGAGAGTGTGTGCATCACAGAGCTCCCTGCCGCTTGTACGAACTTGTCTGGTGCGCCCGTCACAGAGCTGGCAACTGATGCTCCCCAATGTGCGCTTGCACTTGGCCCGTTCCTGGTGAACGATGCTCAGAATTGCTTGAATGTGCTGGAATCTGGCCCTGATGTTGTAGCTTGTCTCCAGAAACAGATCGGGCTTGCTGCCTGTCCTGTAGTAAGGGCTTGAGGTCGGTCTTCAAAGACACCTTCTCCCATCGGTGGGATGGATCGGGGACAAGTTACTGAAGATGGCTCTTCGTGCTTCTTTCCAATCTGGCTCTTCAAAAGTTAATTACTTTTCAATGTGCTGAGACATGGCTCTTCTCTCATCACCCTCCTTTTTTTCTATATTTTTTTTCTTGTTCTTTTTCTTACACACGAGATATCCATGCATGTAAGGAGAGTTATCTATATTTTGTTTTCCTATTCTCTATTACCTTTTCTAATGTTGTTTAACGACCCCCACATATTGTCCATAGATGGGCAAATCACATACCCTCAGGTCACGCTCCTTCCGAGGCTCAGAGCAAGAGGCCTTAATCATAATAGTACGCCGCTAGACTCGGCAGATAATCTGAAAAGAAAAAAGAAAAATACAAGTTATTAAAAGAAACGGAAGTTTTTCATATCATGTGAACATGTCTTCTCATCAAACATACATATTTGTCTTGTCACGTTCGGCAAATAGCAGAATGAGGCCATGCTTAGTTAACCGACTGTTCGACGCGGAAGCTGGCCAGACAGTAATATGTATCCGACTAATTGCGGCCCGCCCCTATCGCCGACCGTTCTTGACTCATCCTTGACTTTCCGGCAGTCTGGGTCAGTGTTGCTCTCTGATTCTCCAGCACCAGCATTCGTTGTGGGGGTGCGCGATTGTTCTCTTGATCTTGCCTAGGGTCCAGGGATGCCGGGCCATCCCAAACCATGACCCGTTTCACGAAGAAAAAGCAAAGAAGGAAAATGGAAGGGCGATACGATGCGAGTGCCGGAGTCGCGACTTGCAAGTTGCGCCATGTTTCATGAGCACAAAGAAGAAAAGAAAACTCAGGGTCCTTCTAGCGCTAGGTATGTATGTACAAGTGTCAGGGCATGTACTGGGGGGAAGTCGCGAATCAACGTGCTGATCAGAGGAGAAAAGAACCGAAACTCGCCTTTGTCCCCCTGCTCTTTCCAATCGGAACGTTTCTGAAAAAAAAGGCAGCTCTTTCCAGCGTTGTCAGGCGATGATTATACGTTTTGTAGGTGGGTATCATGTATGTAGGCATTTTTAGTACTTACATACATGTACCTATCGAGACACGGGGGGGTGTGCGATAATACGCGTCGAGTCCCGGATGTCCGGTTCGTGACGTGCTGCAGGCTGGGATGGATGCAAGTTGCAGCCTGCAGCCTGCTGTTCAGTGTTGGCTCGTGGTCTTGGTCTTGGCAGGGGAAGTGTGACAGCAGAGGTCACAGAGTCACAGGGAACGCGTCACAGAGAAGTGTCACAGCAGTTTGAACAAAGCCGCGACAACCGAGGGAGACGGGGGCCCGACTTTGCGGATCCCTGCCGGAGTACGGAGTACGGAGCACGGAGCACGGATATGACGACAGTTGAGGCGGACGGAAATACGGCCTGGTGACTCGTGAGAAATTGCATCAGAAATTGCATCTCAGACTCGTCCGTTACTCACCGCTTTGGCAATTTGTCCTCAGCCCTCACCGCCTACCGCCCTTCACTGCCACTGTCAAAGTGTCTGCCAGCTGCCCGGGGTGCTCGCCGCTCAGGCCCTCGCGGGCCAGTCGCCTTTTGTCCGCCGGGAAGGTCCTCCCCAGGAAACTGGCAATTCCCCACTTTCCAAGTTGGCTTCCCTCCATGCGGCCATGCCCCTGTCCCAGCTCCCTGGGCTCGGGGTTTCAGAAACAAAGCAGGGGATCCCTAGAAGCCACCCATGATGCACGCTGCATGACGATCGCGCCTTTTCGGCTTCGGTATGTAGGTTTGTATGTACATACCTACATATCCTGAATGAATTCGGGGCACGATGAGAAAACGGCTCAAGCGGATGCTCTGGACCGTGTTGTACACAGTCACATATCGACCAAGTCGTTTCACTTCAGAGGCGACGACGATAGAAGACCACCTAGGGAAGGTAAACAATCTCTAATAAAAGAAGATGTAGGTAAAAGAAAGGAAGAAAGGCACAGCAGGAGCTATGACGTCCCCTGTACAGCCATGACGTCTTGGCTGCACCAGCACAGACGCCTCATTCTTCGCGCGCTTACACGAAGAGACGAAAGAACGAAACGTGCAGACTAGGAAGACTCGAAAAGGAAAGAAAGTAAGACCCAAAAAGAAGCATTACGGAGTACTCCGTACATATCTATATATGTAGCTACCTAACCTATGACGTCCACTGACAACTCATGACGTGTTTTGCTGCACCAGCACAGACACTCCAATGCTTAGCTCTGCAACTGAGCAATGAGCATGCACGGCAAGGACTCGATAAGAAGGATCACGGGAGAAGAAAGCTTAAACATAAGACGAAAAAGAAAAACACTTGAAGAAAAATACCTAAGGACATCGGGGAGGAAACGACGTGATGCACTCGATCGATCATCGCGACGGGGGCAGTGTAGAACGCGATGGAGATTTTTCGTATGCACTCGATCGCCGTGAAGGAGACTGTAGTACGGTCTAGATCCATCGAAGATGACAAAAGAATAGCCCGACAAAGCACTATTTCAATACAACTGTAAATGGTAACGAATTTAGTCTCTTCGTTTGTGGGATTGAGAAGGGAGGAGGATGCGCGTGATAGCCATGTTGCGCTGGCTACCTACATACCCACCGATGAATGCGTTACATGATGCAAGTGTTCCATACTTGTAGCAGAGTACAGCATCGGACCACTTCCACTTGTGTCGCAGAGTAACAGCCAAGCGCCACGTTTCGCTTGTGTCTTTGAGAGTGGTTGGGGTACATACATACCTAGATGCCATGCATGATGCAGCATTGCAGTGAGTCGTGACATCTAGATCAATTAGTGGGGCTTTTTCGCACACTTCATGACATGAGGAGGTAGGTACCTATGTAGGTAGGTAGGTACCTATAATGTGCCTCAGATTATTCCTCAGTACCTAAAGTAGAACTTCAAAGTTGAGCAAGATTGTAGAGCTTGATTCTACGGCATTCAGTATGTAGATTCAATGAGCTTCATGCGCCTACAAACTTTGCTCATGCCTTTTCAAAAAAAAAAAAAAAGATCGGAATGATTTGCACATTGCACAGACATCACGAGAAAATTTAGTTGGAGCAGTTCATCTTCAGATATCGTGTAATACTCAATGAGTGGAATTTCCAAACTGAGCAAACTTCTTGAGTCTAAGATGCCGTGGCTGTCATAGTTTATAAATCCCACTTTGGGCCATTTGCCCGTGGGCATCCCATCCCATTATCCATCCATCCAAGGAACCAAAGGACGCCATGCTTGATAAGCCAAAGAAGAAGAAAGACAAGAAAGATACGCATGATGGCTAATGTTGACAAGATGATACAAAAAAATGGGACTCTCAAGTGAGGATGAAAGAAAATGACGTAATCAGTCATAGTAATGCGAATGGCTTCATCGAAACCCAAAAGAAAATAGCGACTCAAAAGTCGACAGAGTGCTGCCTCGCCTCACTGCGGTCAAAGATAACCCCGCGTCTCTTCCAGCCACTCTTCTTGATAAAATCGTCCAGACTGTCCAAGGACCTCAAGGGCGGTCTGCTAGGAGCCGTGATGCGTTTGCGGCTAAAGTTGGGCATGGGTACATCCATGCAGACTTCCTCCTTCGTCGCCTTCTGCTCTTCCTCTTCCTCCTGTTCTTGTTCCTCATCCTCATCCTCATCTGGCAATGTCTCGTCAGGTGCAATATCATCAACAAAGTCAAGTGTCTGAATCGTCGAGTCTGACCACCGTGAACAGGGCATAGCAGGCCTCTTAGCCAGCTGCCGCATATAATAGTCCCGGGATTCCGATCCGTCCACCAAGGTATCGTGGTCTACGGCGCTTGTGCGCGGCGACGACGACACAATCATCTCTTTCGGTTGTGGGCAATGTGAGAAATGTAGAACCTGTGCGCGGCAGAATGTGTATTCTTCGTCGTCGCCAATGACAGTCTGGCGGTCATCGAAGCCCTCTTCGTCGGCCGATTCTGAGAAGTCGTCGTCATGGAAGAACGAGGGGGGCTCATATTGATCTTTTTGTCTCGGACTGATCAGTGGTCGGTCGTGCAGCCTTGGTGGTGGTTGTTGTTGTTGATGATAGGTGGGATGTAAGCTGAGCGGGCCGAAGCCATGAGAGCCGGTCCTTGACCGTGCCGAAGACGGTTCCGGGGCTGACATTGTGGAAGAGGTTGAGGAGAAGGAGCTGCCTGTGGTGGAGAGACAGGGGAGAGATATTTTTCGGATGTTGAGGTTTTTGGAGGAGGAGTTCTTGCGTCGTTGGCTGAAGCCGTGGCCGATGCTGCCTAGGACGTGCATGTTGGATGTGGGCGTATAATACACAGGTGTTGTAAGATGAAGTTATGGTGCGGACTGGTTGCCGATGTTCCGACTTCCAGACAAGAATAGTTGCAACAGCTTCGTTACCAGATTACCGAAGATGAGCGACTGCCCTTGATATATGATGTTCCTCGGACTTGTGAATTGAGTTGGTGAAAGTCCGGATTGTTCGGCTCGCATGAATCACTTGAAGTGAAGTGTGGAGGATATAATGGTAAATGCGGTAGGTGGCAGATGAGAGATGAGATGTAACTTGTAAGAGATGATTCCCGATATAGATTCTATTGTTTGTGAAGACAGAAAGGACGACGTGGACTATATGATGGAAGAATAGCCAGGGATAGAAATCATCTGCCGAATACTGTATACAAGCTGAAGATGGAGCGGAGGATTCGGGAACCAAGGCGGGAAGGCATTCGATAGATATGTACGCAGATAATGCCGGGGATTGGTGAGAGTGGCTCGGCGCCATGACCACGTCAATTGGGCTGCCTTCAGCCTTCTGGTCCTCGATTTGTCGGCTTTCTGGGAGTGAAGACGGCGACCCGGGTGTGTGAGAGGGGGGGGGGTGTGATGTGGAGGAGGGGGTGTGGCATGAGTGGCAAGTGCAAAATTGTGTGGATGAGTGGAGTACAGAGTTGCTGGCTGCTCTCAGACTTCGAACCGCGGCCGCCCTTCTCTCCACACCAGCACTTTTCACCTCAGATCTGCACACACATTCACGCACATTCATCATTCACGATCGATTCTCGACTCCTCCTCTTCACAGCCCGTCACCAGTCCATTGGACACCGGCCTCCGCCACCAGAACTGCCTCTTTGCTCTCTTTGCTCGGAGCTAGCCTTTTGTCTCCGTCCAGTTTTTGAGTTGGCGCCGTTGGTGTTTGCAGCGAATTGGCCCACTCACTACATGACGACGGGCAGTAGCAGCAAGCTGAAACATATTGGTCAGTATCGTACGGCTTTTTGGGTTTTTTGATGCTTTTGGTTCCTGTGCCTGATTTTCCTATTCTGTGGTTCCTGTACCTGTCCCTGTGGCTCCCTGTCGTCCCGTGATGTGATGCATCTATTCGAGCACCAAATCTTCACGACGCCGACTTGGCGGGCCTCTTTTGGTGGCAAGTGGCAACACGTCCTGAGCTATTCTTCAAATCGTGTTACATGGCCCTAGACTGCTAGACATACAAACACTCTTGTCACAGTCGAACGAAGGCAAGTTTGCGTTTGTGTCATGTCAAACACATCCTTTCGGGCACATGTCTACCTGCCCAATCCGCACGCTGCGCATCATCCTCCGAGATCTGCGCACGCCAGACCCGAATATCTTCACCTCCCCACACAAGCCAGAAGGCCCAAGAATCAAGATGCACCTCAACCGCAGCAATGCAGCCGTCACTGCTCATCTTCATCTCATTTCCCCTTCTTTCTCCAGTCTTTTCAGGGGGGAAACATACAAAAAGCAACTGCCTCTTGCCGTTCCTGCAGCTCGATTGTGGTGCACAAACAATATGATGTAAGAATGGCCTCAATGCCCACTTCTCGAACCAGAACCCGCATTGTCGAGTCCTCTCCGCGATGCGCAACACTCACGCACAGCACGGTCGACGTTGCAACCGCAGAAAACCGATTACATCTTCGATTGGAGCCCATGACTCCTTCTGTAGACTGTTATGTGGTAGTGCCCGCGGTCCCCCTCCGCAACAAAGTGTCTGTGTGTAGACAAGCATTTGCGCGGGCAAGTACCGGTATCTTTTAGTAAGGCTGCGGCCGGGGGGTCGGTATACTTTTGCAGTTTTGCTATGCATTGTAACTTTTACTCGGTAGCGCATCGGGGAGGAACCAAACGACGGATTCAGTTTGGTGACACGAGCCCGGCCTGTGTTTGTCAAAAGACGGTCCAACTTGCAGGTATCGACAGGTCAAGATGCAGGGCGCCGACTTGCATGTCTTGCTGCTATGTTGGATGTGGTACACGAGATGAACACAACGTCCGATTGGGATGGTCGTCTTGTCACTGGTCACTGGTCAGGGTGTTTGACAGCGGGTGATTCACGGTTGCGTAATTCGGCGACGACATGGCGGCGATTGCCGCGTTTGGACAGCTGGCTCTCCTGGTGAGACATGATGAAGACTAACAAGACATCACGCATTGCACATTACGCATTCCAGATCGCAGATTTCACAGCTTCTCCTAGTCCGCAGCCCTCACAGGCCCCACTGATTAACTCTCAACTCAGTCTTGGATCTTGACTCTTGACGCTAATAATGGTCATTGGTCACTCACACCACGCACACCACGTTTACCAATTTATCTCTTGCATCACACACCACTCACCTTTTACCGCGACTATGTAGGTACCTACTCACACTATCATCGGAGCTGTCAGCTCCCTCACCATCCAGACTCCCAATCAACTTTCCCGCATGGGCCGCATCGTCTGTGCCTCCCCCAACCAGCCCAGATAGGCAGCATCTCTATCCAAAAACTCTCACAGCCACAAAGTCCACTTGCCGCCGGCTCGACAACATTCCGAAAGCCCGGGGGAGGAGAAAATCGAAACTCTATTTCACTAACCCAGCGTTGGACGGACTCCCAGCTTAGCCAACCTACCTACCTATACCCGTAACTTAAGTTAGTAACCCGTTTTCCTACTTGCTTAGAAGTTAGCACCCTCTTGGCCAAGCTAACACCCGTTGCGGTCATGATCAACGGGTAACTAAGGCACCGGCCGGTGCGCCTCGCCCAGTAGCCTATGGCCGTTTGCCTTTGGAGATGCGTTTCAAAGAATTTGAATTTGAGTGGTTTTTCGTGCCCCGTGCGAAGAAATCACCTGGATCTGGATCTGGATCTGGACCTGGATCTGGACCTGGGCCTGGATGAAGCCACTTGGTTATCACCTGTTCCTGATTACCTCAACTTTGAACTGTTGAAGATACAAATGCGGGGACGGGCGTTTGTTGACTGTTTTAGGGCGCGTTTATTACTTTCATGGGTTTGCGTTAGTTTGCGGTTCCTTGGCACTTGCGACTTGCGGGAAGGACGCGCGCGCTACTGTGGTCACTGGTCAGTGGATGTGTTTCTTTTTTTCCCGATATCTGCATGTACAATTTACATACGTTATGTTACATACAAGATGGCTATATATATCTACGCCTGACGGATAGGCATGGCCTGCTGCATCAAGACAGCTGCGGATTTTTTTTTGATCGAGCATGACCAATGCAATGAGGACGGAGGACGGGCTAGTGAGTGTGAGATGATAGGTAGATGAAGTGCGAGATGAGTAATCTGAGTGAGATGAGTTGTGAAATGGGTTGGTGAGATTGTATGTTGGCGTCTGGTCCGGCCATGGTCCGGTGTCAGTCCGGCGGCTGGTAGTTACTAGTCAGAACGGCGCGTGCCAGCAGCAGACCAACACCAACTGACTGTGTGGATAAGATAAAGGGAAGAGGCGGCTTCTGGCTGTTACCTCCTCCTAAGCTCTAACCTCCTTCATCTGCTTTATCCACTTCGGAGCTGTACTTCAGCCTTCAGCATCTACCTGTAACCTTAGGTACTTCATCTGCTTCTACCTCTTGGGCCTTGGCACTTGCTTCTGGTTATGTTATGTAGGAATTTCCTCGGTTGAGCTTCAATATCTACACATGTCGTCGGAGCTGCCTTCTATGTACCTACTCGTGAGTCGGTGCCTGTGGTGCCTGTCTCGCCCGTAATTATAGTCCCCTTCCCTTGTCTCGCCCGTCCGATGCCTGAACCATGAACCATGAACTCAGAAACGCAAACCCCCACACACCCTCCCACATGATACATCAACGAGCCGCCGTTTCCATCACCCAATCACTTCCGCACGCTGACAACTTCGCGGGGTAGCACATGACCAAACCATTGGGACAGGCCCGGATGTGTGCGCACTGCGTTACTCTGCGTATACCTAACCTACGGTATGGACCCGAGTCGGGAAGGTGACTCGTCGTTTTCGGCTCTGTGTATCACACTGCGCGCGCTGGCTATTTTCTCTTGATTCTCCCCCCAATGGGCTTACACTATGGAGGAGGAGGAAAAGGTTTCGATAAATCCATACATACCTAGGTATATAAATACGTGGAAAATTGGTCACCGTCGTACGAGCCTCCACCTCGTAGTGTCTACGTGGGAAGACATGCAGGACTTATTGCTGACGATGTCTTCTGGCGGGGGATAACATGTCCTTGGCTAGCTAGCGAATCGCGATAAGGCGCGAGGCTGACGGGCCACGGTGGCATGGCATGGCATGTTTCCTCCGACCTCGTGGTGATGTGGGCGCCGCTGTGGGCGTGTGACGGGATGGCGATGGTGGTGGTGAAGGGGACGGCAATGGTTGAAGATGAATGATGAGGGTGATGGAGCCATCTTTCCATGGGCACGAGTACTTAGTTATTTCGAGCCTTCTTGCTCGACGTCGACGCTATCGCGAAATGCCAAGCCGTGCCAAGAGTCAAGACGATGACGTGGTGCGCCGGCCCCGCATCGAGCCAGTAGAAGTCCGAGGCGCGAAAAGTACACGGTGACTCGGGAGCTTGATGAGCTTGGATGCGTATGCTGGGACTTTGGGGGTTTGAAGCTTTGCCATACGGAGTATAGGTATATATTATACATTACCCAAAAGGTACTGTCCATAGCCGCATCTCATAACGTCGCATCGCGCTCCGCCTTGCACCGCCTTGCAGTTGCACCGCCTTACTTTTGCTCGCATCGCATCGCATTGCATTGCATTGCCAGCTGCAGGTCCGCTGGCAGTTTGGTGCGTCGCGTCGTGCAGCAGCTGCAGCCCTATTTTTTGTTCCTTTCTTTATGTACCTATATACATATGTAGTAGGTAATGCAGGTACATACTTTAAATTGGTATTTCTTGCCTTGACAGATCGCACACCTACCTACGTGTGGCACCAGCCCGAGCATCCCGATTCCCGACCTCGCCGCTTCTCCGTAGATGCTATTCATGGGCCTCCGGCGCGCCGCTGCCGCTGCCGCTGCCGCTTCCTTCCGTACTCGGTAGACCCTAACCCGCCCCCTTGGCCCGTGCCCTTGTCCCTGTTGCCCTGTTCCCCTGTAGGCTGTTCCCCTGTTCCTTGCCCCTTGTCCCTGCGCCGTCGGTTGTTGGCGACGGCAACGGAGCTTGGGCCAGCGGAGCGGCCAAGTGCAGAGGGGGTCCGTGCGATGCAGCGCCGCCCAACGAGGCGACAACTCTGCGTTTGTTCTCGCGGCGTACAGAGAGGACAGCACCAGAATTACAGCACCTACAGGCTACAGGCTACAGCGCTTAGAAAAAACACAGCACCAAAAAGTTAAAACGGTACGTACCAAGCAACTGTGAGCCGCCACACCGCACATGCCGCAACAGCTGCTATGTAATTACAATAGCGGCTAATTCGGCCGACGCCTATCCGCACCCGCGAACCGACGACCCTTTGTTAGCCATCTTCTACAATCTCGATTTCAGCCTCGACTCTCCTTTTGTCTCATCTTTTCTCCTTTTCCCTCCCCGTCACCCGTGTACCTACTCCGTATGTAAGTTATCACAGACCCCAAGCAAGAGCCTCGCATCAATCAAACAAAAGCGCCATCCCATGAACGGATAGGTACCTAACCTAACATCCTCGCGGGTCCGTGGCCAAAAGAAGAGAACCCCGTCCCCGTGTCAGACCGACCTATGTACCTACTCCGTAATCAACAAGAGACACGCACGCGCACCCGGGGAAGGAGGAAGAAGACAAAGAAAGGAAAAAAGAAGAAAGAAACAAAGAAAGAGAGACAGAAACATAAAAGAGGGGCTCCACGAGGTGGACAAAGGAGAGGCGCAGTTGCATTTCAGATTTTCAGCCCCATCGGCCATTCTGCTTCAGCCTTCGGAGTTGGCCCGGTCTGGCGTCATTGGTCTATCTGTCTGTCTGTCTGTCTGTCTATCTGCGCCCAATTGTCGTTGCGTGGGAACAATGGGGATGGGGGCGTGAGAATTGGTCATCGCCGTTGTAGCGCTCTACGGAGTACATACATATGTACATATCTACTCCGTTTTTCTTTTTTTTCTTCCATCTTTCCTTTTTAAAGCTTCTTCGTTAATGAAGCTCCATGCGATGACGACATGTAAATTCTCCATATTCCGTACATACGGAGCACATAGTTCGGCCTTGACTTGCAGACACGTTCATCTCACGGCGGGGGCATTCCACTATGTACCTAGTAACTTAGGTACCTATGCCAGTGACCACTGACCACGCGTCAGGGACCCCTTGTCTTTCAAGATACATATACCTACATACATGTATGTACTACGATACAAAGCACTCCGTACACAACCTCGTTTTCCACGCCTGCATGACGCTGGACATTACATATGATTGATGAAATGAACATTCAAAAAGATTACGTCCCCTCTGAGACATTCTTGACTGGAAAATTTCCGACGCTGTGGCCTCCCTTTTCTCTACATACCCCCGCGGGCCGCGACGGGCATCCGTTGCCATCGACACGACAATCGGCCTTGAGGCTTGGGGCCTTGTCATAGGTATGTCCTACCACCACCGTCAGTGGCGCATCTCGTATATCCCTTGCGCACCAAGAAAACTTCAAGCATTACGCTCCCTACATCGGGAATACCTAGTACGTCTAGTCTGCGCGTCTCTTTTACTTGACATGCCCGTCATGCATGTATGTATGTATGTACGTATAACCATATGATTACCGACGTACAATCCACAAGCGCGCTTCGGTGTTTCACATACAATACGGCATGGCGACAGCGTCATTTTGCTTCACCATCTCCCCACATGCTCTCCACTACGCTTGTGACGTATTCCCCGGATTTCAAGGCGAAGAGATGACATAATTACATGACGCATACGGAGTACACATGCTGCGACATGCACCAGTGATACCTATCTATGTGCATAGGTACAGACTGGGAAGAAGGAGAGAACATGATTGGAAGAGCGTATGTCTCTAGGCCGTGAGTAACAGGTACATACCTACCTAAGTCTGAAAGGGCACTGTTGGGTACGGCATCATTATTTGGCCTCCTCGTCCGAGAGGCGCGTTTGCTTGGTCTCACATCTTCATCTCTACCGTTCTGTGCGTATTACACTCTGCATTCTTCTCTACGTCGTCGTCGGTGGAAGGGAAATGAGTGCTCGGTGATGGATCGATAGTGGACCGTGGTGCTGTGCCCTGTCAACGCCTTACACAGTCAGTAACACGATGACATCTGTGTACAAGTACAAACAAGCGCCGCTTGAACCAAATTTCTTAATTTGCCTCCCATGTATATTCCAACTGCCCTTCTTTTCGTGCCCCAGAACAAAGTGAACCATTCGGAAATTTGTGTACATGCAGTGTGCAGTTGTCAGTGACAGGTAGTCAGCGCCATACCGCTTTTGTAGGACGCCCTCGTCTTCCCCGTGGCGAAGTTCGCTCACACATCGAAATCCTGACTCATGACGGAAGGGGGGAAGAAAAAAGTCATATTGACGCCATTACGCCGATGCCGCAATGTAAGAAAGCTGACTCCCCTATGAGCACCTTGGGTAACTCCCGCATCATCTTCAGAACATCATGCTCGCTTGCACCACACCCGTCTCAGACCTGTTACCGACTGATTCTGATGTCTCAGGCCCCTGATTCGTGTTCCTGGCAGCAGCATTCCAAAGCGACACGTCTTCTCCATCGCGTCAGGCACTTCATGCACTTCATGCACGCCTCAGCCGAGACCCCAGGAAGCCACTCATCTTTCTTGTTCTGCGGTGTGAGCCGCGTCAATCCCTTTGTTCAATCGATTCATTTTGTCCCGAGACGCGCCAGCCTGGCCAGCCAAGAACCTGAAGCAAGGCGTACTTACTTTACTGTCTGTCTGTTTGTCTGCAGTGAAGACACACGTCTCACTGCATCAGATGACATTATGATAAAACCTCCGCCATCTTTAAAAGCAAGCTGATGTTCCATGTGCAAACACGAGAAAACCGCATGACCACCCCAGGGCCCACGCCAGTCAAGGTTCAACTTGGTCAACGCCAGTGAGACGGTAGACCACCCAAGATTCACGCCTCAAGAACGATTCGTTCAGAACCGATCCATCACCACCAAAAACAAAACCTCACGCCCAATCACAATGTTCCGTCTGGTTCGCCAGGTAATCGCTTGACGCGCTTCTGATCCCAATCCTCGAGATCCCGTCCTTGGAGTCGCTATACCATCACGCAAGTTAGCATGAGAACTCCTATTTCCTCTCCCTCTCCTTGCCCTCGTTTTATTGTTCTTTTTTTCGCGAAACCTCTCAATCTAGTAGCCTCTGTGATTCACGTACGTAGTACTCTTCCCTCATGTCTACCGGGCGCGCATCCCGCTTAAGCCCCAGCTCTTCCTGCCTAGTCAGGCGCCGCACTTTGCGATCGTGACGCTCATATCGGATCGCTGTCGCGGGTGTGAGGACAAAGGATGCTCCGACGATGACAGATAGGAAGGGGAGACCAAAGAAGAGAAAGGGGTGCTTGTTCAGCATGCGGCGGTAGTGGGCGGCGATGTTGCTGGAGTTGGCAGCGGTGCGGAATTTTTTGTTTTGAAAGGTCGGCATCGTGGCGAAGGGGGAAGGGGGGGGCGTTATGAATTCTCGCGCGGATCGTGGTTGTGCTTCCCCGTCGGAGATGACTGAATCCTTTCTCTGAACTGTCTCGATTCTATTACCTGTCGTAGTGTCCTGTCGTTCAACTTCGCGATGGCGTGGTGTGGTTGCGTGCCGGAAAGCAGTTTCCTGGATGAGCCGATGACCAGAACGGGGCAGAACGTCGTCATGGCTTGCCAGTGGTCCGTGCGCTTTACATTTTTGTTCGTAAAGGTCCAGGGTAACCGTCTTCTTGCCGCCGGATGACGTCGTTCATGATACATACACTACAACCGCAAAAACGGGCAAGGCGATTACAAGGTAAATTCCGAAAAACTCAACTATCCTGTTATCTGGTGCCAATCTTGTGAATTTTTCTGATGGCGCAGAAGCAGTGTTAATTACAGCATCAAGATCAGCTAGCTTCAAACTCGCCAATCGTTGCATCCGTACCAAGAAATGCAAACATACGCTGAAATATACCAAAGACTATCTCATAATCATAACATCAGTCCCGTCGTCGTATCCTTCATGACATAAAAATGGAAATCCTGCTCTTCAATGACCCGCCCATGGTATCACCACCTTCCTCACCACAGCCTCCTCTGATAGTACATCGGCCTATCCGTCCGTGCCAACTTCTGAATCTCCTCCTTGATGAGCTTCCTACGCTCCGCCTTTGTGATAGGAAGACGATTCTTCGTCAGCGGATCAGGGTGATCTACCCCCCATGCCTGCTGAGCCGCGTGTGCAGTGAGCGCACTCAAAATGCGTAGCTGTTCCTCAGTAGCCTCCGCCCTGGTATCCGACGTTCCAACCACCGCTTTTCTTTCTGTTTCATCTCCTCCCGGCCGGGAGGTCTGGTTCTCCCCCTCTAACCCACCGTTTTCCTTTTCCTTGTTGCTTTGCTGTTCGCTGGCGCTTGAGCTGGTGTCTGAGTTGGCCTTGCCAGACTCGACCGAGGCCTTGGGTGCGCGGAGCTCATATTTCTTTGCTAACCACTCCTGTTCATCAACATCTGCTTGACTCTGTCTCACGATGACAGTTCCATCGTCGAGAGTCGTCGTTTGGCGCTTGAAGTAGCCTGGGAGGTGTGCCTTGGGTGACGGCCGCGTGTGGCCCGGACGAATCGCGACGCGGAGATCCTGTAGCGTGCGTTGTTGTAACGTGTAGCCGCTCAGGAAGAGAGCCAATGTGAATAAAACGACTGTAATAAGAAATTGCAACGAGAATAAGATTAGCATTGAGTCTACGATTGGACAATGCAGAGCTGTGACAACTTGTGATATAGGGCTGCTTACCGACGCAGATGGTGACGAGGGCTGACACCTCTGAAGACGTGAGGAGCGCTTTTCGCATATTCTGAATTTTCACAAGACTTGCCCAAATAAGGGTGGGTATGATGAAACATGCAGTTACACGTTCAAATTCCACCTTGGCCGTTTGGCCTTCTTTCAAGATGTCACTTCCAAATTCAAATGCGCCAGCCGTCATGGCGAGACCGGCGTCCCCACAAATAGTTGGCACAGCAACTATCTTATCAGGCGCATTTGGGCGGCAATATTCCCTGTAGGTACATGATGACGAGCCAAAAGATCTTTGTCTTCATGCTTGCAGCGTAAAAGAGCCGCTCATTTTCTTCCAGCTCCAGATCAATTCGAAAGGCCATTGAGCACCATGTCCAAAAGCGAAGTCGTCTACGCCGACGCGCGCCGCTTCCTCGATGAGCGCGGCTCCAACGCAGCCCTCGCCCCCAATGGCCTCAACCCGGCAACCATAATGGAAAAAGCCGTGCGAGACCGCATCATCGAATCCCACTTCTACATGGAGCAATGCTTCGCCGTCAACGAAGCAGATATCATCGACCGCGTCGTTGAGCACGTCACCTTTGTGGGGGGCACCTACGGCGACTCTCAAAAGCCAAGTCCCTTCCTCTGTCTCGCGTTCAAGCTTCTCGAGCTGGGCCCTAGCGATGAGATTCTCGCCGAGTACCTATCCTATGGCGGTGAGGAGTTCAAGTACCTACGAGCGCTCGCCAGTTTCTACTTTCGAATGACGAGGCAGGCCAAGGATATATATGAGACGTTGGAGCCGTTTCTGGAGGACCGGAGGAAGCTGAGGCGCAAGGGTAGAGCGGGCACGTCGCTGACGTATGTGGATGAATTTGTGGATGATTTGCTCGTCAAGGAGAGGGTTTGCGCGACGAGTTTGTGGAAGATGCCCAAGAGGGAGATTTTGGAGGACTTGGAGCTGCTGGAGCCGAGGGTGAGTCCGTTGGGGGATCTGGAGGACTTGTTGGAGGAGGAAGACGACGAAGAAGGGAAGGGCAAAAAGGAAGAAGAGGGTTCAGAGAAGGGGGAAGAAGGGCATAGAAATGGAGATGGAGAGGAAGGGGAGGTTGTGAATGGGGATCCCATGGATGTGGACCGAGAAAGGGGGAATGATCGGAGCAAGTCACGGTCGCCTTGAGCCAGCAACAGAATGAGCAAAAAATCACACGACAACCATCTTCACGTTCCATGCCTTGGGAGGAAATTTGGCGTCACCCAACGAAGCGTTTATGCTACTGGGTCTGCCGCAAATCGTTAGACGGGAAAAGGGCCGGGCTAGGATGAACAGACTTGGCCAACGTTTCAATGTCTGGTGACAGAACGGGGAGTACGCCGCAAACGCGAAGGCATGTCGAGAATTTGTACAACACGGGAGAAATGAAGGCATTACTCATAACACGCTGCTATGAAAGCCTAGCGAAGTCGTCTTGGCACTGTACAAAAACTCAAAGCCTCGAAAACTCGAATCTTATAAAGCTAGGGCTGATGTTGAATTGAATAGGAGAGCGAGGAGACTCCTGATGCCGTGGTCAAGCTGAACTACTTCCGACGCGGGTTCCTCACTATCATACTGTATTCCATACATGCACTGTCTTGGCTGGAGTGTTCTAGGTATACCCTGTGACTTTAGTTCCACTCTTGAGAAAGATCATTCAGTAAATGTCTTCATGATGGCTTCTATATGCAAAGATTCCCCTTCTAGTACATCTATATCTCCACCGCGGCTTTCAACCTTTCGGCCATGGCCAACAACCGCCTATCATCCCAATACTGCCCAATCAATTGCAACCCCATTGGCAAGGCACTTCCCACCGCCCTGGACGGTACACTCACGCACGGCAACCCCGCCAGACTAGACGGAACAGTAAACACATCGCCCATGTACGCTTCCAAGCTACCCTCTGACATGACATCACCAAGCTTGGGCGCAAGAGAAGGCGCCGTGGGCGATAACAAGAAATCCACTTGTGGCGGCCCCTTCTTATCCTGCAGAGTTGTCTCGGCGTCCATGTCGCTGAGGTCAAACTGCGCCGGTTCACACAACGGATTCTGCAAACGAAAGACCCTGTCGAAATCCTGGCGGATGAGGCGTCGGACTTTTTGGGCTTGGATAAAGTAATTGTCAATGGCCTCGGAACTGAGACTATACGTCCCCAGCAGGATGCGGCGCTTGACCTCGGAGCCAAACCCCAATCCGCGGGTCTCAGAGTACAGCGTGTGGCCCTGGGCATCGCCGTGTTCGCCTCGGACACCGTATCGCACGCCATCGTATTTGGCGAGGTTGGAAGAAGCCTCCGCGGTGGCTAGTACGTAGTATGCACAAAGAGCTTCCTTGGTGGAAGGCAATGAGACAGGCACGATTCTAGCTCCCTGTTCTTCTAGAGCCGTCGCCGCAGCGATCCAGCCTTTGCGGATCAAGGGATCTAGCTCTGCAATGTTGTATTCCAGGGGAAGTCCAATGGTCAAACTCGACATGTCTCCCAGTTCAGACGCGCAGGCTGCGGCGCATCTCCGCCGAGATGCTGCTGGTAATGATGTTGGATCGCGCGGGTCGTGTTCCTCGTCCAGCTTGGTGCGGACGAGGAGGTCAAGTATAGGCTGCACCTCTTTAGCCAAGAAGCCCACCGTGTCCAAAGAGTTAGCGTATGCAAACACGCCATAGCGTGAAATCATGCCATAGCTGGGCCGGTAGCCTACGGCTCCCGTGTAGGATGCTGGCAGACGAACGGAGCCGCCTGTATCAGTTCCCAGAGCAATATCCGCCTCGCCTAGCATAACGGCTACTGCGCTCCCTCCAGAGCTTCCGCCCGCGGAGAGTGGCTCACTTTCCGTAGATAGATGGTTGATGACGGGGCCGTGCATGGAGTTCGTCGAGTGCGATCCCATGCCAAATTCGTCCATATTGGTCTTACCCACCACAGTGGCGCCCCGCGACCGGAGCTGCGATACTATGGTGGCCTCGAACGGGGACCGATGCGAGCGAAGGATCGGGGAGGCACATTGCGTAGGGAAATCGGCGGTTGCAATGTTGTCTTTGACTGCGAGTCGGAAAGGCTTCGCATTGGGGTGGGGTGGAGGAGCGGGAGAGGCAGAGACGACGCTTTCTTTATCCAGTCAGTAACTTCCAGTATGCATGTGATGGAGATCGTACGTACCAGAGTTGACAAAGTGGTTCCAGCTGGTGGTGGTGCTTTGCTGGCGACGTTGTGAGATGTGAGATGGCCGGTACTTTCGCGGGGAGCCTAGAATGACTTTGGGGTCTCGCGTTCGCGGAGTGAGACCTGAACAGCGCCCGCAAGCGGCCCGCATCGTGATCCGGGCGACACTGACTGCCGAGACTGCGCAATCGTGCCAAGACTGGTCGTGAGTCAATGATTGCAATGTGAGGAAACACAAATCTGGTGTGGTGGTGGCGGTTGGTGACAAGAACGAACGACACAAATGATGCTTGCGCGATGGGCGGGCCGTCCCGGCAGGCAGCTGAGTGGAGTGGAGAGGTTGGTCCGTTTTAATCTTGTCAACCAACTGTCAGCTGCCTGGACTGTGACAGGCTACAGCTTTGCGCCAAACAAGCCACCATCACCAAACACCGTCATCACATCGGTCTCTCACTCCTTCTTCTTTGCTTATGACACTGGCACGAGTTCTATGATAGTACATGCCTTGACAGCTACGGCCATGGCGGCGAAACGTGACCTTCAAGACCTCGACCAAGGCGAACCCACAGAACCTGCCCCCAAGCGCGCAAAGAGACAGACGGGTGCCGTGTCGCACCATCAGCACCAGAATTCGTCTATAGATCCAACCTGGGGGCAGAAATATGTTTTCTCGAGTTCGAAAGATGCGTCCACTATACCACGTGGCCAAGAGTCGGACTTTGAGGACGACTCTGACGCCATGGCCTATCTGCTGTCAGTCAGGTAAGCTTGCATTGCGCATACCCGGTCACACGGTCCCTTGAAGACTTGTCTTTGCTGAACGTGTGCATAATCTTCTTCTCTGTTATTTAATGGGAGCTGATATGGGATGAGGACGCAGAAAACAAGCATACGATATCCCACACCTTCTCGTCGCCCCCAAAGTCCAAATCGGCCCGCAACTACCCGCCGCAGACCCACGGAACGATGGCCAAGAAGATGACGACGAAGGCCAAGTTGACCCCGATATCGAGGCTGGCCCCGTCGCACATACCAAGGAAGTCATGCAAGGATACTACGATGACGGTGCTTACATCGCCATGCCCGACGAAGACTGGGAAGTTGGTGTCGAGGACGGTCACGTTGATTCTAGGGGGGAAGCTGATGCTCGTGTTGAAAACCTTTGCGAGGCCTATCACAAATCTATCATGAAGAAGTACGAAAAGCTACGCCGATTGTTGCATTCTCCGCTGCCAGCAGGTTCAGAAAAGCGTTTATCATCTTCACAAATCACACACGCCGCTTCCTTTGGACGCCACTCCAACACCACCAAAGTATGGGCAAAAGTACTCCGGAATACCGACCCGCATCCCCTGCAACTGGCACTCATGTCGAAAGAAACAGTCCTCCAGATTCTGCGCGTCCTCATAGGCGGCACGTTTCTGCGACGCGGACACACCGTTTCTGAGCGAACGAGCCAATGGATCTGGGGTTTACTGGCAAGGCTTCCAGACCGCGGTGAGCTCAATCATACCGATATAGGATCCATACGAGATCTCGGTCGCCATGCAGTGCTGCTTGGTGTCAGTATAGAGGATATGGTCCTGATGCGAGATACATTGTCAGATGAACAGCTCGTCGGTGGGAAGGAGAGCTTCGATGCGGGTGAACATGACGAGGATGCACTATCTATAGAAGACGAGGGTGTAGAAGATGCTGAGTGCAGCAGTACGGTTGATAATAAAGGGTGTCGACCTGTTGATACCTCGACGGACGCGAACGGTGAGAGAACGAGACAAGACCAAGAACAGGAACAGCTGGAGGAAGACCGCGAGGAAGAAGAAGAAGAAGAAGAGGGAGAGGTAGACGAAGACGGAGAAGTCCAAGAACATTCCCCTCGTGGAGAGGATATGGCCATGGATCTTGATTCTGGTTCCGAAGATGGCCAAGTCCACGATGAGGACGCTGACCTCGAAGCTGCCAAGAGTGGCCTCTTAGCGAGACTCACTCACGCATCTGATACAGAGCAGCCCTCAGAAGGGAACGATCTAGATGAGCAGTACGAGGCCAGAATGCGACTTCGGATCAATATGCGCGCCACGCTGAGCATGATTCTGACCGTGGCGGGGGAATGCTACGGACAGCGGGACTTGCTGGAGTTTCGAAACCCGTTTCTTGGGTTGTGACGTTTCTGACGGTAGAACATGTCCCCTGCTCTGGTTTATAGACGTGTGGCATAGGAAGCAGCTAGCTAGCATTTGTGTTTTCTGATAAGCGTCTCATGGAAAGGTTTTGTTTCATGGCGAATCGGTTCTGTGGTCTGACGGAGCTATCTACCCAAGTGCCTCGAGATCACTCGACTCATGTAATTTAATACAGGAAGCTTGTAACGAGAGAAAAAACGACATGGCTGGCATCATGTGCCATATCGGTTGATTAAGACTCGTGACGGGATGACGCCGTGACTCGAAGACCCTCTATACTCACGAGTCACATGCTTGTGCTTGATATCCTCGCGCAAGTCACAGCGAGATAAGGGTTCCTATGTCTTGTAAGATACACAAAAATACAACAGAGCAGCGTAGTAAAAAGGCCCAAACAAAAATAAGCGAAACAGGACGGCAGGATACCCAATTCTCCAGAAGATATAAGCTCCCAACTAACAAATACTTATTGTATACAAAATTACACCGGCTGTTCCCAAATAAGAGATGCCAAGACCCACCAGGCACGTCTCTTGCAGCGAAACGAGCAAGGCAACAGAACCCAGGCGGGCTTGACATAAGAGAAGTAGCATAAGAAACAAACAAAACCAAGAAAGGGGCGAAAAATCAAGTACTCATAGGATCGAGCATCTCCTGCCCAGGAACAAGAAATGAAGCCTCCTCAAAGTCCTCATCCCCAACAGTGTTTTCCCGATCCATGTCCTTGACCCAAACGCCCTGCCGCACACGCGGCTTCGGCACAGCCATGACACGAGAGCTCCCCCACTCAGACGGCGCGAAACTCCGAGGGCTGACCTCATCGTCCCACCCTCCGAGAGACTGCGGCATGGTCGGCGCTTCGTGCAGCTCCATATCGGTGTAGACTCGCTTGCGGGATGGTTCCGAGACGGTACTATCGACGCTTTCTTGCGAGAGGGTCAACTCGGGAACGGCGTCGTGGTCTGGGAGTTGTTCATCGCTGTCGTAATCGTCTTGATCGGGGTATATGCTCCTCGCGAAGACAGGCTGGATGGCCAGTCCGCCGACTTTGTTGATGCCGCAGAAGGGAAGGAGTTCGCTGGTAGGTGCGCGTATCACAGAAAGCTGCGGAACATTGGAAGCAGCAGCAGCAGCAGCAGCAGCAGCAGCAGCGGAAGCAGTGTTTGTGGTGGCGGTGGTGGAATTGTCGGTCCAGAGCTTGAAGGCGCTTGGTCCGCTGGTTCGGTAGCCCTCGGGGACGGATTTCCGAATTCGCATGCCAACGCTCAAGAGGTTGGCCTGTACGCTGGACGGTAGCAGTGGCTTTCGAGGAGCTTGTGCTTCGGAATGAGAGGTCGCCGTATCGTGGCTGTCGCCGGTTCGCGAGGAGAAGAAGGATGTGATTTGGCGCTGGGCAGGGTCGGCGGCGGCGCCTGCGAACTGACGCTTGATTCGGGGATTCGACATGGTGAAAGATATGAAAGAGGAAGCAATCGAAGCGAGGCGGGGGAGATGTGCGAGAAACGGAGACGTATCTCCCCCCCTCTTGGTCTCAGTGTCTGAAGTTGTAGAAAAGAAAAGAAAGTGAGAGAGATCGTGGGCCACCTCTTGTTAGCGATGGGTATGGATGTGTCTCTTTAACGAATTAACATGTGATAGAATATCTTGAGCGAGAGACTTTGCTTGGAAAAGCACCTGGGCGTGAGGGCGAGGTCTTGTTTGTCAAGGCGTGTGAGGACGATGCAGAAGATGAAGGTTGTTCGGTTTTCCTTCTTGGTTCGTGTTGTACACTGTAGCCCCATCGCGAAGTACCTCCCCCGCGGATTGCACGTGAAAGCACTTTAGGTTTAGCGTGTGCCGCCTTGTTGGTCCAGTTCCTGAGGAAACCGAACAAGCATCCCCGGAATTTGGCTCGTTTGGTCAATCCTTTTCGACACCGCTTCAGCATGTTGACTCTTTGTTGAAACGAATCAATTCTCTAGCCCAAGCCCCTAGGCTCCTTCATCTCAAGAAATTACTAGAGCTTAGGTATTTTCAATGAAAATAGACGTCTCTCTTGCACTCTGTCCAGCCAACAAGCTTTCTTTGCAGAAACGAATAACGTTCATGATGTCTTGCCGCCGTGGCGCTGGTCTGTCACAAAAAAGATATGACATGTACACGAGGACAGTGACTACCTACCTATTTCAAGAGTTTTTCTGACGAACCAAGTCGTGCGCTTTTCCTACTCTACGCCTCCTAACATATCCACCGATGCTCCAGTGGCCGTCGTGAGCAGATAGAGGAGGGCCATGAAGAATTATAACAAACAAAGAGCACAAAAGGATAACTCGCAAGAGATGCCGGGGCAACAAGGAGGACCAGGAGGGACCAAAGGCGCGTACGTCGTTGAGGTTCACCAGTACCACTGATCACCAGTGCACGGGCGGTGGACTTGATAAGTTGATTCAGCATGTGTACGCCACATTCCCCCCATGCTATCAACGTCATGAACTGCTTTCGCCACCCGTTGAAGCCTGTCGCAGGGTGACTTGCGAGTAGGTATGTCGGAGCAATGAGCATACGATCGCTACACTCGATTTATCGGCTCTGGTACGAAGTCTTGATTTCTGCCTCCTTGAGGTTGTACCTAATGCTTTCTTCATGTGATGTCTTGATGATGTGATATCCACGTTTTACGGTCTCTACGTGATGCTATGCCTACGTGGAATGATGTCTTACATTGACGTGTGCTAGCAAGATCCTCCTGGAGATAGCATAATTCGCCTGGTACCGCAGGCCAAGTACGGAGTAGGTAATGGCACCACGTACGCACCAGCACATTCCTAGGGCAGTAGCAGCACAGGAGAGTGGTGGAAACCATGTCAATTTAGCATGCTATCCTCCGCTACTCAGAGCGTTCGGGTATGAGGCAATCCCCAGCAGTGCCACGTACACATACTTCGTGAGCCCATCTCCAGCTATCCACCCTATTCCCGTTCCAGTGGGTGACTCCGTCTTTTGTCTGCAACAAGGTAGAATCCGCATCGTCACTTTCCGTAATTGACACAGCCTCTACTCAGAAGCGTGAATTCTCAGCCAAAATCACCATCGATGTACAGAAAGTGGGACTATTTGGTATCGTGAATCTTATTTGTAACGTAATTTCGTATGAAAAAAAGATCTCCGACACTTTTTAAAACCATCCCTTGTGCCCTAGAAAAACAAACGCGTCGTAGCAATTTACTTTCTTCGGAATGAGCAGCCCTCGGTTAATCTGGCCTTGCCACCGGTGGGCTGGCACAGGACAGTGGTGCAGCCCTGGCAGATGACGACGGTCTGAGCGTGCGAGAAGACGGTGGTGATGGCGAAGCAGCCGGGGCACTTGACGTCCATGAAGAAGGATCGAGGAGCGGGGACCAAGGTCTAGAGAGTGATAAGGAAATGTTAGAATCGGGTTGAGAGCGGTTTCGTGATGCCGTTGCACGTAAATCGTGGCGATGGTATTGTGGGAGGATGTCTCGACGGTCGTTGGCTTCGTACCTTGAGCTTGTGCTTCTTGGCCTCGGCAGCCGGCGAAGGGTTCAGAAGATCAACGGCGAGAACCTGTTATATCATAGTCAGCAAAAGATATTCCCGAAATTCGTAGCGCCATGCGAGCGTAGTTTCTGAACGTCGAGTCGACGCCACTTCTCCCCCGTAGATGAAGCAAGGATGATGCGTCGTCGGCCGTGTCCGTTGCTCTGATCATTCCACGCATCGTTTCCGGGCGATATTCCATCGTTGACCGGCGCTTAATAGGATAGTTCATTGTCGCTCACCATTTTGACTGATTGACTAGAGAAAAAAAATTGGCCGTGGGTGTCTTGCGAGGATCGAGATACTTGGCGAAATCTGGCAGCGGATTTGAGGCTCGCAAGATACTTGGGATATGGTAAGCGAGAAAAGTCGAGCGCAGTTGAGTGGGGATTCTTGGATTACCCCGAGCCAGAGATGCTCACTGGAAGAAGACTAGCGTGATAGGGTTTCCTGGCCCAACACCACGTGACAAAAAAATGGGAGCAAGCCATTGGATACAACCAGGGTGGCGACCAGATGTGTAGAGCGACCCATATATTTTGGTCCTACGACAGCGAACGGGGAAGACGCTTGCACAATCTTGCGCCGTTTCTAGTGGCTCCTATATCCGCCAGTGGCCACCCTTCCCAGGCTCCCAGCCAGTGCTTGGTGGAGGGGTATGTAGTCTGCAGCCATCAATCGCTCCAAGTTGGGATCGGCCCATGTGAAGTAAGTCGGTCGAACTGTCATTGTCTCGAATCCTCGATCCAAGCTTGAGAAACGCCGTGATAACTCTCAGCATGGCGACTCCCGGCGATCAACGGATATGTGTTCCCATTGATGACCCCAATGCCGACACAGAGTGGTATGTCACCCCGCCATGCAGGTGGAACATAGCAAAGCCTCTGATTAGCCTGCAGGAATGATATTCTGCGGAAACATGGAGTTATTCCAGAGAAGCCGCCGAGTCCTACTCCCATGATTGAGGAGGCGATTCTCGAAGGCCGGAGATTAGCGCACGAAAACCGACTCGAGGGGAAGGATCTCGACGAGCTTGACGAGCTGGAGGATCTGGAGGACGAAGAGTTCCTGGATCAATACCGACAAAGGCGTATGGCTGAACTGAGCAGTCTTCAGAAAAAGGCCGTTCATGGTACTGTGTATCCGATATCAAAACCAGATTATCAGCGCGAAGTCACAGACGCATCTCAAAAGGGACCAGTGTTTGTCAACCTGACAGCTGGTACAGGGACGAATGTGGAATCAAGAGTGCTCTCCGAACTATGGCGCCAAGCTGCCAGGGAGTACGGCGAGATTAAGTTCTGCGAAATTCGAGCAAGCCAGGCCATTGAAAACTACCCGGATCGAAACTGCCCGACGATCCTCGTCTACAGCAAGGGGGACATTGTCAAGCAAGAGGTGACTCTAATGACACTCGGTGGGGTTCGAACCAATATGCGACACCTTGATAACCTGCTTGTCGATGTCGGGGCCGTTCCCGAATCAGATATGCGCGTGGTCAAGAGGAGGCAAGCCGCTGAGGATGCGGAAGACGAACGCTTTGCTGGACTGGGCAAGAGTATAAAGACTGGCACAGTGGGGAAGTCGAGGATGGACGACGATGACGATGACGATTGGGATTAAGCCAATACCCGACTATTGATGCAAAGGACAGGACGGGTACGTCCAGGCTCTCATGCTGTTGCAGAGAGTCTGAAGCTCGAGGCAGCTTGTGAGGCGAGGAGAGGATGCATCAAACGAAGACTCAGAGGCATAACACGCGCCCACAAACATGATGAAATTAGCGTCTTGCGCCTGGCTGTGTTCGACCGTAGAATCTCAATGCCTTTTCTGTCAGTATTTAAGGCACTGGAGCGCAAATTCGTGAAACAAAGAGCTCCTCCTTCATCACAAATGCATCCTGCCATCAGGGAAGAGTCAAGACTACTACATACTCACGAGTCACGACTAGGTATTTGCGACCGATGTGTGAAGGCACGCGACAAGTACGGGAGTGGGACCCGCCGTGATGTGGAGTTGCAGTCACCAGTCGACGCAGATTGGATGGACGAAGCCCCAAGTTCCAACCCCTAATTAGCTCCATCCGCGTTCCTTGTTCCTGGCGCGTCTTGCGCAAGCAGAAGACCTCTCTCTCCTTTTCATCATACATATCACGCCATTGACGGCGGTCGGTGGCTTCACAGTTGAGCACTGAATCTAGGCGTCGCTCAAAGACCGAGGAATTGGGGTAACATAACTTTATCTTGGGGATCTCCTGTAATGGCGGAAGAACCGACGCTGCCGCGCCTCCCGGCTGTGTCGTGGAACGAGCAATCGCAAAGTTTCAGCACCCAGCCGCGCAAGCGTGCTCGTCACCCGCGCTCTGGCGGCCTGTACAACTCCAGCGATCCTGCCGTGTTCTCCAGCGATGACGACCCTGGTCTGGACAACTACGTGAAAGGGCGGAAGAAGAAGCGTTATGTCGGTACCTGGTTTCAGCAGCAGCCCACCTCGTCCGACTCGACATTCAGCGACTGTCCGACGTTACCGCAGCCGAAGAGGGAGCGCAAGCTGGTTCGACAAGTCGACAGCGGTGTTTATCTCGGATCTGAAGGGTCTGATGGAATTGACGGGTTTCAAGGGTCCGACGATCTGGGCTCGGAGGAATTGGAGCTGCCTGCGCAGTCCGCATTGCCGTCGCGGTGGCAGAAGCAATCGACACTGCCGGTTTTGTCAAAAGCGGAGCTTCTCGCGCGAGAAAAAGTCCAGACCTGCCTGGAGCAGGGCAACGAGACGATCGACCTATGGTCAATGGGGTTGGAAGAGCTCAGCAACGAGACCCTGAGCCCGTTGGCCAATTTTTCGTGCATTCCCGTGGTGGCCAAGGACGTCGCCTTTGAGCAGAAAGAACCAGAACTCAACCTGTTCCTGGCAATGAATCGGCTGAGACTCGTGCCAGGAGCCTTATTCGAACTACAACACCTGACGGTTCTAAGCCTGAGAGGGAACAAATTGTCTGAGATTCCACCTGCCATAGGAAGACTGCCCAATCTCAAGCGGCTCAATGTGTCGCAAAATCGGCTGCGTACACTGCCGGTTGAACTCGTCCAACTGTTTGACCTCAACTTGAGGAATCTTTGGATACATCCCAATCCGTTCCTCAAACCGGACTCGCCGCTATCCCTGGATTTATCGGACGAGGACAATTGGCAGCGCCACACATCAACAGAGGAACGGCTGACATCACGTTTCTTGGGTCGTAGCCCTCTTCAGGTGTCCGACACGATGGGACGGCCGGTCTCTGCATTCAAAATCCCTACCTTCAGCGAGTCCAATCAAGTGGCTGTTGCAGATGGCGAAAAACCCGACGCTGTGCTCGAAAACGTGGACGTGGACGTGGACGGTGCACCAGTGGCGGCAAAACCCAGTCGCGTTCCATCACTAGTCGAACTGGCACTCCGTAGCTGCTACTCGACCAAGGAGCTTTCACAACTTTCGCGCTATATACCCGAGGGCCTGTCCCATCTCCGCGATCTTCTGGCGCGAGCGGTGCAGCAGAAAGAGACAGGAGGATTGTATTGTTCAACGTGCCAGAAGCTGGTGGTGATGCCCGCAATGGAATGGGTGGAGTGGCGGGATATATGCACGGTGGATAGATCGAGCAGCGGCGGGAGGAATGTGCAATCTTTGAGCCACGCAGAGGACGAGAGGCCGGTTCCCTTTCTCCATCGTGCGTGCTCCTGGCAGTGCGGTCCGGGAAATACGTGGCCGTGAACTGCAAGGGGTATTGGCACATTGCACAAAGAAAGAGTAGGAATCTTGTAATCATTTTTCTTGGCGTTGGAGGGGAGGCCGGTTGTTACTTTTTTTCCTTTCAAGGGTGTCTTCTTTTTTCAGATCTTCAGGCATCAGCGTAGCCTTGTCGAATTCAACAAAGTGTCTTATCTACCTAGTCACACATGCACTAGGTACACCATAATCGAAAGTTATCCCACATCAAGTCCGAAGCACTCACGGCTCACACAGCATCGCGCGCAAGTCACAGGCTTTCATAAGGCTGATCTAGCGAAGCAAAGGAGAGAATATCCACCCGAGTCGTTTCCAAAAGCCCAAATTCACCTACGAAAAACCAGTTACATTTCCTCTCGGTACCAGAGCCTGTCACACCAAATTGTGCTTCCTCTTTTCTCGGAAACTGGAGAGGGCCACCCTCAGGCGAGACAATGGATGAACAGAATAAGCTTTCCGATGGATAGGACAGAGAAAAGGTCCTATCCGACCAAGAGAAAAGTGAAGTTGATGTGGTTTCCAGGCGTCGCGAAGGCTGTCTGGTGCAGACTCCTAGATCCGCCCTCCTTTCCCGTGCCTTCAGAGTCCGGGCCACTCACGCGAGGCGGCATCTGCAGGGGTTGCCTACGTTGGAGGAAGAGCAGGCGCAGACGCGGCGGACGTCGGTGCAGTGGCATCCATTACTGTAACACGTCCCGGAGCACTAGTTTGCCACAGACTCAGTCATAGTGCTCGCGTTTGTCAAAGTACCGTCGAGGATAGAATGGGACATGCGATATTGCGTTGGGCAGGATAGAAATAAGAGGAGGAAAACGGATGTAAAGCGAGCGAGCGGAAAGTAACGCCTTACCGGTCTTCGGGCAAGCATCTCTGTAGGAGCGCCGGACATGTCTTGATCAATTGCGTCCACAGCTCCCTTGACGTTGGGATCGGTGTGGGCGATGATGGGGGATACCATGGCGCCGAAGACGTAGATGAGGCTGAGGAACTTCATTGTGAATTGTGTTTGGTTCTATGAAAGAGGTGATTTTTTCGTTTAGGCGATTTGAGTCTTGAGAATGATGAGATTGATGAGTCTGATAGAGATAAGAAGAAGGTCTCTTGGAGGAGAACGTTGTTGTTTATATACCCGTTTTTTGTCTGCGTTGATGATTTCTCTCCGCAAGACGGAGATGTTGAGAGAGAACGATAAGTCCAAATTACGTACTATGTTTTATATGGTATATAATGTATCACTGCTTGAACAAAACATATCATGTTGTCCCGCTACATTTATAAATATTTACCCCCCGACACGACGTCAAAGATACATTCCTGTCTCTCCATCCCGCCCTTTCCCGCCGTGCTGCCGCAACCTCACTCATCCTTCCAACCTCAAGATTATGCCGGGGCGCGGAACGCTCCCGAACTAGCGGTATCATGGACAGTCCGCTCCGAGCCGTGCGAACGATCCCAGTCGTCTCGAGCTGTTCGTCTCACGTGCCGATTGCCTTTTGTATTGCGCCGGTAAATGCGAGTATATACTGATGGTAGATTGAGATGGAAAAGGGCTGGTGTCGACGTGCATGCATGATGCGAGTATGTACGTTTTGAGTTGTACTGCCGATGGACAACGATACGGGGATCGTGGCGACGTATTCCGCATCGGTCAAAATTACCTCACGGTCGATGTTGGAATCAGTGAAACTCGGAGGACGGAGGGCCGGAAAAGGTGGAAACCCGAACAAAGGTCAAACAGGTGATAAGATGGACAAAGAACAGACTCTCGGCTCACAGAGAGAAGACAAGAGAAGAAGGACTGATAGATCTGACAAGATCTCCCAGACGAAAGAGAAGATGGACAAGACTCAATGATACTATCAGAAAGACAGGAACTAAGTCCTCAAAACACGACGAAACCCCCCTCACTCTCCCTCCTCCTCTCCTATCCTCAATGGGCTCCCTCCACCCTTTTAACCAAAATGCCCAAACTGGTCTCCGATGTGTTGAACGTCGGATGTCTCGTGCGATCTCTCCAGATGCCAAGGAAGACAACAGATCGGAATGCAACTAAATGACAGCAAGAGAACCATGCAAATGCAGACTAACACGACAACTCCACAGAAAGCATCCCTCGATCCCAGGAGGTGTCTCAAAAGGTCGCAATCGCTCTCTCAACGGGAAAATGTGAGGGAGCAACGATGAACAGCAGAACTGCAGGCTGAGTGGGTGGTGAGTGAAAGCGGGGCAAGGAACGATAGTCCCGGCAAGGCTCTTTGCGGAATCCGAGCTACATTACGGAGTAGGTACATATGTACCTCCCACATACCTGTAGCCTGTAGGTACAGTACGTCAGTACCTCTATGACAGCCTGGGCCACGTGATCCTCAGCCACCCTTGGTTCTCTCCAGTTCCGTAACGTCGTTGCTCCTTCGACCAAATCCTTCACCATCATCTTCACATTGCAAGAAGTTCATCCACGCGGCGAAACTACACCCGATCGACAGCGCCGAGCCGAGGCGGCTGGTGACACTGATGATCGAGCTGCGCAAGCTATGCGGCCGTGTTCCCGAGCGATGACGACCCTGATCTGGACAATTACGCGAAAGCGCAGAAGAAGAAGCGTCATGTCGGTACTTGCTTTCAGCAGCAGCCCACGTCGTCCGGCTTGATATTCAGCGACTGTCCAATGGTACCGCAGCGGAAGAGGGAGCGCAAACTGGTTCGATAAGTCGATAGCGGCGGCTATCTCGGCTTTCTGATGGAGTTGGTCCAACGATCTGGTCCCGGAGGAATTGAAGCTGCCCGCGCAGTCTGCGTTGCCGTTGCGATCGGAGAAGCGACCAGCACTGCCAGTTTTGTCGAGCGCGGAGCTACTCGCGCGGGAAAAAGTCCAGGTCAGCCTGGAGCACAAGACGAGAATGACTTTCCTTTGGCGCGCTGTTCGCGCCACGAGGATAACTCGTTGTGAACGCGATGCCTGGCCTCTTGCGCCCAGTCCGACAGATCACATACTTTGCAAAGGTCTTCCAATCGGCAGTGATCTCTGTCTTTGGGAGCCACGCTACCGGTGACGAATTGCCCGTGGCGAGTCCGCGCCTCTCCAATATTCTCACGCATAAAGGCTCTGATGAAGGAGAATTGGCCGCTCTGTCGTGTCCCGCACAAATTCCCAATACCGAGAAACAATCTGCCGAGAGGCTGCCTTAGCCTAACGTACACAAATTTCTGTGCTTTCGCCATGATAGTCAAGAACTGCGACAATAATGCAGAACATGTGGCCCACAGCCGCGTAAAGATCTTTCTCTTCTGTGCTGATCTCCCCGTGCCATCTATAACGCCTTTGCGTAAGGTGGCTTGTCGATTGGGTGCCTCACAGTGTACACCTATCGTTCATCGACGAAGGTTTTCAAGCTTGATATCGTTGTAAACATATCTCTGATATGCTTGGCTTTGGCACTGTTTAATTTTCCTCTGCTGGTGCCGCTTGTCACTACCAGGTACATCGTATTGCAGCTCCCAAGTTTCCAAGGCTACTGAGGTCGTCCATGATGGCATTTGTCGTTTTGCTTGACTCTTCGAGAATAGTGCGCTGTCTCCCTGATCACTCCGGGGACCCAAGGCTGCATGAACGCCTCTGTCGCTAGAGGCAGGAGGATGCACGGGATCGGCAGAAGGCTTCGGCAGGGACATCGAGACTCGAGAGAATCTTCGTCAGCTGCATAAGTCTGGTAACTGACTGTGGTTAGAGCACTACGTACCCAGATAGGGTCGAAAGTTGAAACGTGCACCTACAGCGCAGATGAATGTTTAAATTCACATAATGCCTTTGACCCTGTGATTAAGTGCACCCCTCAAGTCATCCCCCCATTTCTGGCGGGCGACAAAGGCGTTCAGGCAACCGGGGAGATAGCAAAAACTCCCGAAAATCGAAGCAAAACAGCACATGCCCTTGTGGACGACGCCAGCACCCTTTGGAACCTGAGGTTGCAATACTCTACTCTGGAGTCTGTACCTGAGTGGGTGAGGCGACACTAGGAAAGGAAAGATAAACAACGGCAAAGCCAAGCACATCAGCGATGTTTACAACGATTTCAAGTTCAGAAACCTTCGTAACATCGACACGCAAAGGCTGAAAGTTGAGAGATAGAAAAGAGAAAGAAAAACACCTTTCCGATAGCGGTACTGCGACCACTACTGACCTAGAAAAATGCTGTAACAGTTGGAGGCACCGAGCGGTTCTCACATGACAATTGACATGAGGCATCCACCGGAAGCCGGGAGATAATCAGTTTCCTCATCATCATCATACTGGCCATCTTCGTAATACTTGATTGTTATGTTCGGTCGCTTTGGGGATAGGGCTCTCTTCCTCCCCGAAGTACATGTCCCAAGATACCCCTTTCGAACCAACAGCTCGTTGACTATGACGGGGCCGCGAAGCTTCACCAAGCAATTTATGACTCGTATTTTCTTCTTCGGAAGCGTCGAACTATTCGCCGCCAGTGTCAAAACCTACTTCGTCAAGGAAGGATCAAGGAAGGACGGCTTCTCTGCGGATGCTCTGCCTCTCATCGTGTGTATCTGGTCGCCTCGCGGGGCTTGCGGATGGAGAGAGAAAGGTATCACTCTCGACATATATAATATGAAGCACCTTTGGAGATATTTCCCCGAAACACAGAATCTAGGAATTACGAGTTTACGGCGAAAATCTTCCTTCACATTAAGGGATATAGCGATGCGCCTCTTGCCAATAATTTGGACACAAGGAGACCAACGGCAGGCCATGTTGTCATGCTCGCAGGAGGCGCGGTTCTCTGGCAATTGAAGAAGCGTCTCTCGTCGCACCCAGCTCCACGGACGCTGAATCTATTAATTCGACTTCAAATGGTCTATTAATGCTGTAGGTCGCGAATTCACTCGAAGACTATCACGTTTCCTAGAGACGGCCGCTTGAACTTCTGCTGTTCACGGGTTCACGGACAGCCAAAATGCAAAGGCGAACGTGCTACATTCGACATCATACTGTGTGGATATGCGATATGATTGAACCGTGGAAAAGACCACGCAGGGTCTTTCCGCCTGTAGCAGATTGGAACGGACCAGATGATGGCGGATGGGTTAACCGAGGACCTCGAGTGTTTCAACCTGCGGATTAGTACGCCTTATTTATATGAGCAGCACACATCAACCGAGAAACGGCTGACATCACGTCTTTTGGGCCGAAGTCCTCTTCAAAGCTCAGATGTCTCATTCGGTGGGACGACCAGTCTCGGGGTTCAAATTTCCCACCTATAGCGAGCCCAACAAAGTCGCTGTCGCGGTCCGCGGACGGTGGCAAGGCCCATCGGCGTTCCATCACTAGTCGAGGTGGCCCTTCGTAGCTGCTACTCGGCCACGACGCTTTCACACAATTACCGCACTACATATCCGAGGGCCTGTCCCATGATCTCCCATCTCCGCGGCCTTTTGGCGAGAGCGGTGCCGTAAAAAGAGACGGGAGGAATCCACTGTCCATCGTGCCAGAAGCTGCTGCTGGTGATGATGCCTCCCATGGAATGGGTGGAATGGCGGAATATAGGCACGGTGGATAGAACGAGCAGCGCGGGAGGAACGTGCAATCCTTGAGCCACGCAGAGGATGAGAGGCCGGTTCCCTTTCTCCATCATGCGTGCTCCTGGCAGTGCGGCCCGGGAAATGCGTGACCGTGAGCACAAAGAAGGAACAGAAATCTCGTAATCATGCTTCTTGGCGTTGAAGGGGAGGCCGGTTATTACTTTTTTCCTTTCAAGGGTGTCTTCTTTCCAGAACTTCACGCATCAGTATACCTAGCCTTATCGAATTCAACAAAGTATTTTGCCTACCTAGTCACACATGCACTAGACCAAAATCGAAGGCTCAAGTTATCCCACGTCAATTCCGAAGCAGTCACGGTCCACACAGTATCGCGCGCAATTTAACGGGCTTTCATAAGGGTAGTCTAGTGAAGCAAAGTAGAGGACGTCCCCCCAAAGTCGTTCCAAAAGCCCAACCTCTACCTACGAAAACCAGTTACATTTCCTCTCGGTACTAGACCCTGCTACACGGTATACCACATCATGCTTCCTCTTCTCCTAGGAAAGGGGAGAGTCGACTCACACTCCGGCGAAACAATGGGATAAACAGGGCGCTACCTATCTGATGGATGGGACAAAGAAAAGGTCCTATCCGACCAAGAGGCAAATGAACTTGATGTGATTTTCAGGCATCGCCAAGGCTGTTTTTGTGCAGATTCTGAACTCCCCCATTCTTTCCTGTACTTCTCGAGTCCGGACCACTCAGCATCTGCAGCGGAAGCCGATGCTGAAGCAGGGGCAGGTGCGGCGGCGGCAGTGGCAGAGAGCATTGCTGTCACATATTCCGTAGCACTAGTTTGCCACAGACTCAGTCATAGTGTTCGCGTCGTCAAAGTATTGTCGAGAATAAGAAGGGGCAGACGATATTGCGTTGGGCAGGGCAGGAAAAAGAGGGACGAAAGCGCATGTAAAGCGGGCGGAAAGTATTGCCTTACCCTCCTTCGAAAAAGGAACTCTGCAGTAGGATTGCCGGCCTCATTCACTTCATGGCCTTCTCCTAGGGGAGATGGGCCTGGTGTATTCGCAACTTCCTCGGCGTTGGGAACAGTGTTGGCGATGACGGGGGACACAATGGCGCCGAAGATGTAGATGAGGCTGAAGAACTGCATTGTCAATTGTGTTGGGTCTTATGAAAGAGGCGATTCTTTACGTTTTAGAAGATTTGAGTCTTGAGAATGATGAGATTGATGAGTCTGAGAGAGAGGAAAGGCAAGTCTCTTGGAGAAGGACCTTGTGGTTTATATACCCTTTTTTTCTTCTGCGTTTATGATTTCTCTCCGCAAGACGGAGGCATTGAGAGGGAATGATCAACATCGATGATTACGCATCTATAGTGTATTATGTATAGTATATAGCGTATCACTAATTGAATCAATGTCGTCCCGCTACGTTAGTAAGTACCTATCTATCCCCCGACACGACATCCGCAACATATTCCTTTCTTTCCATCCCGCCATTTCCCGCTGTGCGACCGCAGCTCTCACTATTCCTTCCAAACTCAAACGCTGCGTTGTGTACGCAGAAAGCTTTCGAACTACATAGCGGAAAATCATGGACGGTTCCTTCTGGGCCTTGGCAACGAGACCAGCCGTCTCGTCTCGACCTGTGCGTCTCACGAGCCAATTGCTTGGTGTTTTGCGCCTCTAAATGCGAGTTGTGCTGATAGTGGATTGGGGCGGGAAAGAGCTGGTACAGTCCATTTTGAGTTGTATCGCCGATGGAGGGTCCGCCAAAATTACCTCACCTTGATGTACACGCTCTCGACGATTTCCTGCACGACGCGTGGAACGAGTTCTGCTTAAATTCGGTCACAGCCAACAACCTACCTATGACAGCCTGGGCCACGTGATCCTTATCCTCGGCCACTCTTTTGGTTTCTCTTCAGTTCAATACGTCGGTGCTCCTTCGACCAAATCCTTCGTCATCATCCTCACATTGCAAGAAGTTCATCCACGCGGCGAAGCTACAGCCGATCGACAGCGCCGTGCGGAAGCGGCTGGTGACGCTGATGATTGAGCTGCGCAAGCTATGCGGCCGTGTTCTCCAGCGATGACGACCCCGGTCTGTGCGATTACGTGAAAGGGCGGAAGAAGAAGCGTCATGTCGGTACCTTCTTTCAGCAGTAGCCCACGTCGTCCTCCTCGACATTCAGCGACTGTCCAATGGTACCGTAGCCGAAGAGGGAGCACAAGCTGGTTCGATAAGCCGACAGCGGCTGCGATTCGGCTTTCTGACGGAGTTGATCCCACGATCTGGTCCCGGAGGAATTGAAGTGAATTGAAGTTGTCCGCGCAATCTGCGTTGCCGTCGCGATCGGAGAAGCGACCAGCACTGCCAGTTTTGTCGAGCGCGGAGCTACTCGCGCGGGATAAAGTCCAGGTCTGGCTGGAGCCGGGCAAAGGTGCTTCATAAGACGAGAATGAATTTCCTTTGGCGCGCTGTTTGCGCCACAAAGACGACTCACTGTGAAGGCGATGTCTGGCCTCTTGCGCCCAGTCCGACAGATCACATATACTGTTGAAAGGGTGTTCCGATTGGCAGTGATCTCTGTCTTTGGGAGACAAGGTACCGAGGACGAATTGCCCGTGGCGGTTCCGAGCTTCTCCAATATTCTTGCGCATAAAGGCTCTGACGAAGGAGAATTGGCCGATCTGTCGTGTCCCGCACAAATTCCCAATACCGAGAAACAATCTGGCCTTACCCAAACGTCTCAGTTCACAACAGCGCTGGAAACCCTTGATGACAGCCTCTACCGTCACTGGGTCTCCCGCCGCGACGATCATGTCATCCACATAGAAGATGAGAAAGACACCGTCTTGATGGAAAATGCAAAGCTCGTTCCTCAGGGGGCTGAAACCGAGCTTGCCTAGTTCCTGCAGGCCGTATAAGGCTCTGTCTAGTTTGCAGACTCGCTTCGTACCGCCTCCAGTTGTAAATAATGGGGTTTTGGGTGATTGTGTCCGCATTGATTTATCGTCACCATTTTTGAGTGTGTCCCTGTTCCTCCTCCCCAGGGGCCGGCCATTCTGATGACCTCAAGAATGAAGGGGTAAGTTTGTGTGTGCACGTGATTCTGCCCTGTACTCCCGCCCTGCCCTGCCCAGCGTTGCAAGATCTTGCAAAGACATCACTGTGCTGGTTTCTCCGTGCCTTCATCGCGGCTTTGCGTAAGGTGGCTTGTCGATTGGGTGCTTCACGGTGTTTATCAATCTGTCTCCAAATCGTTCACCAATGCCCTCGGTCGCGAAATTACTCGAATAGTATCGTGTTTCCAAGCGACGGCCGCTTCTGCTATTAACGGACAGACAAAATGCGAAAATAAATGTGCTAGACACGTGTCAGGAAGCACAGGGGTCGCACTCGACAATTGGATTTGCGATATAAATGGCTTGTGCCAAAGACCAGGCAGGGTTATTTCCGCCTGCAGCACTTGGAACGGAGTCAACGGACCAGATGATCGCGGACGGGCTTACCAAGGGTCTTGGGGGTATGAAGTACGCGGATCGTTTCCGCCTTCTCTCTCGATGAAACAAGGACAACCAGTCTAGGGGTTCAAAGTTTCTCGCCTATAGTGAGCCCAACCAAGTCGCTTTTTCGGGTGGCGGCAACGCCCAGCGGCGTTCCATCAGTCGAAGACTCGAAGTGGCCTTTCGTAGCTGCTACTCAGCCAAGGAGCCTTCGCAACTATCGCACTGTATTCGATGAATTGCCCTATCTCCGCGGTCTTTTGGCGAGACGGGGCAACAAAAAGATACGGGGGGAATCCACTGTTCAACGTGCCAGGGCCCAGAAGCTGTTGGTGATACTCGCCATGGAGTGGGTCGAGGGGCAGCCGCTGCTGGCTCTTAGAAGTTAGCCATCGTACATATGATGATATATCCCACCACTCGCCGGCTGGAGGGTTGTGTAGTCTTTGAGCCACCCAGAGTACGAGAGGCTGGTTGGTCCCCTTCTCCTTTGTAAATTGTGCATGTCCTGACAGTGTCATAGTGTGGTCCGGGGAAAAGGCGATGAGAGACTGAGAGAAATGATGAGTTGTGACGCCAACGACACACGAGCAAGAAGGAGGAATCATTCGAATGTTGTAATCATTACTGAGATTCGCTTTTTCTTCTTTGCATTGAAGGCGGGGTCGTTGGGTTTTCTTTCCACTTGAAGAGTATTTCCCTTGCAGAGTTTCTGTCCAGTGCCATCAGGATCCAGCGTTGCCTTGTTGAACTTAGCAAAGCGTTTACCTCGGGGGCGAAACAAATCACATGCACTTCCTCACACTCGAACATTTCCAACACCAAGTCGGATGCACTCATGAGTCATGTTTTACGACAGACGCAGCATCGCGCACGATTTGATAGGCATTTATAAGGACAAGAGTCCGGGACCTTGACAGATAGTCTAGCAAAGAAAAGAAGAGAAAAAGCCCGCCCAAGTGGTTCTCATAAGCCCAAACCGAGAACCCCACCTACGAAACAACGAGTGACAATTCCTCTCGATACTAGAGCCCGTCTTGATGCTTTCCCTTTGTAGGTCCAACACAATCAGGCGAGCCTGCGAGGCAAGGCGATGAGAGAAAGAAAAGGCCCCATCTGAGAAGATAAGAGAGTGTAATGTGTTTCTCAGGCAGCTTGAAGGCTGTTTTTTGCAGGTTCTGGTTCTGGGTTCCCCCCCTTCTTTCCTGTGCTGTTGGACCAGCGGACCACTCTAGGCGCATTCGCAGGCATGGCCGACGTTGGAGCAACCACATGCGCGGACGGGTTTAGTGCAGTGGCAGCCATTCTCGCTGCAGTGTCCAGAACACTAAATTGTCACAACGAAACTCAGTCAGTGCTCAAAGGACCGTGGTGTCAAAGTCCTGTCCAGTGTCGAGGACAGAAAGGGGTGGAGGATACCGCATCGAGCAGGACAGAGAAAAAAACAGGGAGGGGGGCGGATTATGGATATAAAGCAGGTCTGAGGTGGAAAGGAATTGCTCACCTTCTTTCTGGCAAACAAGTGGGCAGGAGCACCAGCAAAGTCCCTTTCAACTACGTCCACGTCTCCCTCGACGTTGGGAACGGCATGGCCGATGATAGGGGTGACAAGGGCGCCGAAGACGAAGATGAAGAAGGGGCTGAAGAACTTCATTGTGGATTTTCGTGTTGGGGTGTATAAAACAAGATGTTTTCATTTAATTTTGTTGAGGTGATTTGAGTCTTGACTCTTGAGATTCGAGAATGATGAGATGGATGAGTCTGAGACGAGAGGGAAAGTCTGTTTGAAGAAGGACCCCGTGGTTTATATACACGTTTTGTTGTCTCTCTCTGTATGTGATCTCTCTCCGGGGCCCGCACGACGGAGACGTTGAAAGAGCATGATGGTTACCGATCACGCACTATAGTGTAGAGTGTGTACTATGTAGTGTATGATGCACGTCAGTAGTGTACTGTCACTGCATGACTGAAATTTGCCATGTTGCCCTCCCAAGTTAGGTAGTACATATCATTCCCCGAGTCCCGACTCTCGACACGACATCGGCAACACATGCTTCTCTTCCCATCCCGCCTTTCTCTTGCGATGCTGCCGCGACTCTCACAGTCTCACTCTTCTGAGTCTTCTCTCCAAACTCAACTGCCGTGTTGCACACGCGGGAAGCTCTCCAACTGGCGGAGAATCATGGATGATCTCCTCTGGACCGTTTCAACGAGTCAAGCTGTCTTGCCTCGTTTATCCCACGGACCAATGGCTTGGTGTCGTTGCCTCGGTGGTTCTGAACACATATTGCTAACGGGGATGAGGGGGAGAGATGACTGGTGCTGACATGCATGCGAGCAGCTTTTGGGTTGCAGTACTGATAGGAGCTGAAATGAGAATGATGCTTTATCGGCAGAAACGATCAAGAGGTAAAACGACGGCGTGTGTAGATCACGGACAACGATGGAGTTTGCTGGACAATGGACATGTTGTAACTTGTAACTTGTAGTCTTGTAACTTGTAACTTGTAAGTAAGTAAACCTGGAGAGGCAATATTAGCGTATTTCCTGTGTCTCGAATGATACATATGGTGTATGTCTCTGATTGACTTACAGCCAGCCAGGAGGGCCACGATGTCTCATCTGCGAGTTGGAGTTGCTTCAAGAGCGGGATGTACATAGTCGTCGAAAGGCGGGGTGATACATACGGAAGACTTGACATGGCAGTATAAGTCGCATCCGCGTTGTATCGATTGTACTATAATGGTATTATGGTGCATGGTAAATTACTATGGTGCATTATGGTGTTAACATGAAGATTACAGAACTACCTAATGGAGTAATAGTGGCCGATATTCAAGCCACTATAACCCCCCGTGGGCCCATTTCCTCGACTCGGCCCTTCGGCTCATCGGTACGTCGGCTGTCGTCGGCCCCGTCGAAGCACGGACCACTTTACCCCGGCTTACGGAGTACTCTCATCCACGTTTTTGAGATCAGCGCTTACTGTGGGGAAGTTGAAACGTGAGTGCTTATTGCCGGGGTTACGGAGTACAAAGGTACATACATACATACATACATGTACATACATATACATACATATGTATGTATGTACATATGTACCAGAAACCAACCGAGAAGGAAAGGAAGAGGGCCGGCCACAAAACGGGCCTCCCAAAATTTAAGAACTCGCACCGTGCGCTTTCAATCTTTTAAAATGGACGAGCCTCAATCTCTCTCGTCAATGGCAAAGTGCAGCCATGGAAATGCATAGCCCTGTGTCACGTGTGGACCATGAAGCGTTGCATCGCGTTGATCGGGCTTCAAGTTCATCAGCCTTCAGGAGTCCAGGTCCAGGACAGGGGGAAGATGGCCGACGATCCGAATGTGGAGGTCACACTCGACGCCTTATTATGCACCTTGAGCTGGCCGCTGACTTCTGTCCTGAGACGCGATTCGCTGATGCGGGAAAAGAGGCGACACTGGACAGCAGCGGCGGCTGTGCAACGGCCAATTAAGGCGGTGACTCTGAGGAAGATGGGGAATGTTGATTCATTTGTACGGACTATGTTCCGCATGTTGTGCGAGGGAGACGTCACCACTGATCTTTGTAAATTGTGACCCAACGGCGTGTTGGCTTCGTTCCCGGCTTTGTCGCTTAACTCGTTCCGTTCCGTTTTCCCACGTACCTTTTCTGACGAGGTGGTGAGTCGTGAGTTCTTACAATCATCACTTCACTCACTCACACACGACTTGCCCCGACTCGCGTGCAAGACTTCCATATATATCACAAGAGCGTTAATTGCAACCCATACGCCAGGAAAGACCGAACGAATCAAAAAGAAGGAGAAAAAGAAAAAAAATACAAACGATATGGTAGATTGCTCCTCTGGCAGCTGCGTGGTGCGCTTCACCACCCGCAGCGAAAAACGCAACGACTACGAAAAAGACCCCCTCAAGGCGGGCGAGATCTGGCAGGGTCTCCGAGATGACGTGTTCCGCATGGGACAAAACTTCCTCACCTCGATATACACAGTCAGCAGCATTGAGGGCTTTCTCCACGATGCGTGGGACGAGTTCATCCACGCCGCGCTACTACAACCAGCCGACAGCGCCGAGCTGGACCGGTTAGTGACGCTGATTCTCGAGGTGCGCGAGCTGGGCAGCCTATCTAAGCAGGGAGAGCAAGAAGCAGCCGTCATGTCCAACGGACAGCGGCTGTGGACAGATATGCCCTTCTTGGCCGAGGACTTGTACGCGTTCTGGAGCAAAGAGTCGGATGCTCTCACCCCTGCGCAGAGGGCCAGTCTCGCAGCATTTACTGGGAAGTTGTGTGCCGTGGGTGTTTGCGCGCCGGCGTTGGCTCGTTGTGCGCTCTGGTTATTCAAGCGCGCGTTCGAGACGGAGATCTCGGTCGAGACTATGGCTGAGATGCTACCTGCGTGCCGGGAGTGGTTCTTCTACGGCGATACGACGCTCGTTAAGCTTTGTCGCGACAATCACGGCTCGGGCGCGTCAGGCGATGGCGATGGCGATGGCGCCTTGGAGACACCGGGGCCGCTGGTCAGCGATACTGAGACCAAGCAGCATCGGGGCTTCAGCATCGCCCGCTGGTTGTTCTGGAGGCGGCGCGCAGGCCAGATGTACGCGGCAAGATTGGGACAGGCATCGGGAGAAGCGGCAGAGGTATCGGCAGAAGTATCGAAGCTGGGCAGGGCCTGCTTCGAGCAGATGGCTGGCGCGGGACTCGTGGCTGGCGTGACAGTTCCCGGCGAAAAATTGTTCCTGGAGAGGTTGTTTAAGGCTCTCGATGACGAGTTGGCGTCGGGGAGAGCGAAGGGGTGTGTTGGCGCTGAGGATATTGAGATTGATGTGCGGTGGGCGGAGGAGGATGCTGAGCTGTGAGGAGGCAAATCATATCGAAATCATGTGGTGATGACTGATGTGCAGGAGGAGCGCGCAAGACAGAACCTAGGATGTCAGAATTTGTAATTGGTGAAACCTCGTGAATGTCAGAATGTCTGGAACTCCGGGAAGTTGGAACTGCTCACAGCAGACGACGTGAAATGACGTGCGTGCGCTCTCCCTGTCGCGCCGCTGTACACACACAAATTCGGCCGCACCAAACTTCCAAGACTTTGCTTCCACTCTCCCAACAAACAATTCGCACTCCCACTCATCCAATCCTTCAATCCTCCAATTCCTCGACCCAACTAACCCTCGCCGTTGCCCGCCAACGCACGCCTCACCCGAACAAACTGCGAACTAGTCGAGCGTCTGGCGTTTGGCTTGTCTAGTTCTGGACTGGACCGCCCCGTTGGCGCCCGTTGAACGAAAACAAGCCGCGTGGAACGAAGCTTAAAAAAAGTTTTACAAACACACACAAACAGACACCAGTGGACGGTCGGTCGGACGGACAACGGAGGCGCGACAGACGGACGACACGACGAGACGATACACGATATACCTACGATAAACGACAAAAACGTTACACTGCTCGACCCATCTCAACGTCTCGCTGTCTGGCTGGCCTGACATCCGCCTCCTCGACATGCCCTCACATCCGTCATCTGGTCCCTCGCGGCCGCCCTCTCCCTCGCCTTCAAATCTGCCACCTCTCCCCTCTTCGCCCGTCTTCTCCGTCGCATCTACGGCCAATCCCATCTCGCAGTTCAATCTCCCCCTCCCGCCCGCGCCGCGGCCCTCACACGCAGTCCTCACCCAAGCCGACCTCGAAGCCTCGCAACGCGCCTACGCAGACCTCGTCGCCTCAGCCAAGACATACCGCCTCGCCCTAGCGGCCCTCTCGCAAGCAGCTTCACAATTCGGCGCCGCCCTCGAGGCCTGCGCCCGTCTCAAGGAAGCTCGTGCCGAACCCGTCGCCGGTCCGCACGCCCGCCATGCGAACAGCAGCAGCAGCATGACCATGGCCATGACCGCCACATCCTCGTCCCTCCGCGGCATCTGCACCGCCGACACCCTCCTCTCCGCCTCAGGCGTCCACCACCTCATTGCGAACCACCAGCAAATCCTCTCCGAGACCGTCTACCGCTCCTTCGAAGTCCCCCTGCTGCACGACCTGGACAAGTGGCAGACCGTCATCGACGACGAAGAAGAAACCTACCAAGCCAAGATCAAGGCCCAGAGCAGAGAAGTCAAGCGCATGGAAAAGGAGGGCCTGAAACTGCACAAGCAACGCCGCAGGGATGTCGCTCGCTTTAGAGCCCATCTCGTCGACTTGACCTCCAAGCTGGACGGGCTGACTATTCTCCATGCGGACCACTCGCGTGCGCTGCTCCGCGAGTCACAAGATACGAGTGCGCGTATTGTCGATGCGAGCTGTAGCCTGGTCCGCGCAGAGGTGGATATCTTTGAGAGTCTTGCCCGGAAGGGCTGGACGGGGGGTGGTCTGGAAGATCTTCTGGAGATGGGTACGGATTTATTCGCCAATACGGATGAACATGTTGTATCTGTGGGCGGTGGCGGCGGCGGCGGAGGAGGCGGAGGCTCATCTACAACAGGGGCAGCTGCTGCATCTTCAGCTGTTGGCTTCGACAATAGCAATCACAATATACACGGTCATCACGGCAACAACCCCTACAGCAATGGCGACTCCTCCTCCAATAAACTCTTTTCTATTCTTCCTCCGAAGAGTATTCTTGCGGATGCGACCTCCGCGGCTAGTTCCATGCGGTTGGGACATTCCCGCGGGGATAGCCTGCTTATGGATTCGGAGCGGTATCAATCTCTTGCGGCGCTTGCTACGGAAGTGAAGCAGCATGGTGGTGGTGCTGGTGGTGCTGTGGGTGGTGATGCGGATAGTGTCATGTCTGCCGACTTTAATAAGCCGCGTGGGGCAAGGCCCTTTTCGCCGCAGCCTATTCGGCGGATTCCGGCTGATGTGACGTTTGAGTCGTTGGCGGGGATGTCGGGGGATGGGCGTCCTGGTGGGTTGGCAGAGTCGTCATCATCGTCGTCTTCGTCCGTAGAGTCGGAGATGGGGGTACGGCGGGAGGGGGATGCGTGGGGAGATTAGAGAAGATTGAGGGGTGTAGACGAGTTCATTGAGTTGTGATTCTAGTGTGCGGTCTGCGATCTGCTACTGTGGGTTGTCGAACTGATGGTTCTGTACTCTGTACTCCGTATTCCTGTGTGGGTTTTGCATTGAGCGGTTGGGACGTTGTTTTCGGTGCACGCATCTTCTGGCGCGACACTACATCATCATCAGCAGGCGGAAGATCATGGATGGGAATGCATCACGTTACTTTTATTCTAATCTTTTTTTTACAGCTTTAGTTGTAGGTTTAATTTCATCGCCAAGCTTTGTTATTCCCTTTTCTCTCTCTTTGAGATGCGGACGATACCATCAATCCAGTCGGCATCACTTCACAGCAGAGACTGCTCTTTTGAGTGGCAGTCCACCACATAGCCCTTCTAGGGAGGTACATGGTCACCCAACTCTCACCATGATAGGGGCATCCTCCTTTAATAAGCGCTCTCTCTCTCCCACAGACACCTCGTATGAATCCCTCTCCCCCTTTACACACAACTTACAACTTACAAGTGACGACATGCCTGCATATAGTACCTCACCAGCCGACCGACACTCAGAACCCCAAAATTTGTGCGTGACACAGCCCTGCCTTACATCAGGGCCCCAATCGATTGAGCATTCTCGCCTTCTCTATATTACAGCTTCAGCTCTTCACAGCTTCGGCTCTTGGTCTCCCGCACAGCACCCTCATAATTGACAACTAGCAAAACAAAAAGGCATCTAAAAAGGACATCCGCAATGCTTTTCGTCCCCTTCCGCTGCATGCCCATCCCATCTATCGTACCCTCCTATGCCGACAAAAAGCCCCTCTACGACAAAAAGAGCCCTCTCTTAAACATTGGTAAACCCTCCCTCATGAGCTCCATTTCTCAATCTCAAACCTCAGTCCAGACCCAGGCTGCAGTGCGTCCCCCACTTCAATGAAATCCGACACGGGTAGTCTTCTAGTCATCCTTGTCGACGCTGTACACGTCGCCCCTGAACAAGTCAAAGGTAGCATCCAACCACCAGATAAATTTCCAGTACAGACTAGCACGACCCCAGTCAAACTCGCCAGTTTCCGTTCGCGGCACCTCATTTCCAATCATGCTTCCGCTGAACCAATTAATCAACGGAATAGAATTGAAAAATCGCGACGCAGCAGATTGCTGCGGAAGAAGGGCTTCTTCAGCCGGCAGGAGACGGACTCGGCGGGCCGAAGGGATCCGTCGGCAGTAGTCACTATCTTCTACGTCGGCCGGATCACCCAACTCGGGTGTTGCCGTCATGGTGGCTGATGAACTAGACGTCGTCGTCAAGGTGGCAGAGTCGAGGGTCTGGCTGGTAGTTCTCGACGAATTCGGGGGCGACAGATCCACGAGCCGGCTGCGAAGCAAAGTGGGCATACCGCTGCCACTGGCGCCTTTCCGATGATCGCTGGGACCACGAGCGGGCCTGGTCACCGGTATGCTTTTGGGAGGCTCGTCCACCACATTCAGGAGGCTTTCCAAGTCCGGGCATGCTTCGTCCTTGGTCGGTGGATATCCCCTGTAGAGCTCCGCATGAACCAGACAGCCGAGGACTCGCTGAGGGCTCGCGGATATGGCTGCCTCGGCGGCCTCAGCGCTCTCAAACGTCACTTTTACCCAATGCACACCGCCGGCGGCGTGGTTGACCCGACCCCGCTGTTCAGCGTTGAGTTGTCGAGTGCGCGTGATGGCGGTATCGCGCAGCTCCGACTTGTACCGTCGTTGCCCGAGCGGTGGGTTGCGCGGGTAGTCCTCCAGAATAGCGCCCGCGAGCTCTTCGTACCGCGCAATAGAGGCGTATTGCTGCGAGGGGGAGCGGTAGCCGCGGAGGATGATCTCGACGGGGGTTAACGGGATGAGCCGCCGGGCGGCTGCCTTTTCACGAGCGACCGCCTTGTCATGCATCGAGCCGCCGCTTTTGCGCGAATGAGCTACAGCCGGAGGGGCCTTTGAAGGTTGACTCGAGACCCATTCGCCAAAGATCTTGTCTGCGACAGTGTACGTCGGAGCCTCGCGGGTGCGCGAGGGTGCTGTGATGGTTCTTGATCGAGACCGCTTCGTGGATTTGCCAAAGGAGCCGGACTCTGCCATGCTGCGCCGTGTCCTCATGCTTCCGGTGTGGCCTTCGTGACTGTAGAATATAGCGTTAAAATGTGTTCGTTTTGATGACTAGTATAGAGAGAAGACGAGAGAAAAGGGCCTGCTGTGAGAGCGGCTGAAAGGTTGACGACGAACTGGTTGAAATACATGGCGTATGGTCGCCTGACGCCGTCATCGCCGACGTAACACTCGTCATCGGGGACATTATGCAGAATGAGTGGAGCCATGATAAAGGCAAGTTGAAGGCTCTGGAAAGATTTGATGAGGCAATGCGGTTGAAGTGGTGTGTTCGATGTCGAGGACGCTGAAAAGATCCAATGCGGCAGCAACGTTGGAGGGCGTCGTCAAAGACCAAAACTTGGCCATAAACTGCAGCGCGCGAATCAGCAACGGCAAGAGCTGTATCTGATTGGCTGAGTTTTGTTGGCTGCGCGGCTCTCATTCTGGCAGGGCAACTCGCAGCCAACTGGAACTCGGCTGGCAGCACAAGTGGGTCCTCCCACTCCGCCACTTCTCCGTCCTCGAAATTCTGGCTCCAAAGTCCTCGAAACGTTACAAACCTTATGCGCATGTTAATCACGACGCCAGACGCTTAGCTGTTCTATTGACGCATCTGAGATGTATTTGCAATGCCTGCAGATCTACAAACTTTGACCAATCGTCAATGAACATCATCCCTATCCTACACAGAAAAGCCTACTCCCTTGACAACATCACCTCCATGATAAAACTCGGCCCCAGGTAACAGTTTACTGGCCACCCACCTCGCCGTTGTCGTGTGCGTAGACCCATTCCCAAACGGCTGGGTCGTCTTCTCCTTTTGCATCTCCGGCCCCTCCTTAACCTCCAACGTCCCCAGCTTCTCAATCAGCATGTCCTCCTCGCTCCTCCACGGCCCTCGCGGAAATGTCGACACGCCTTCCGCGAGAACCTGCAGAGCAATCAACTGATCCTGAAGAAACTCATCCACCGCACCCGCCTGAGAAGTCTCCGCATGCAGCTTCTTGCAGAGCCGCGCACACGCGGATTGTGCGAACTCCTGCCAAGTAGACTTGAGTTTCTCTGGCTTGGGCATGGAAAAGAGCGTGTCCCGTCCCCATCGAACCCCGTCCTGCGAGTGCGCAACGAGTAGAATGGACCATCGCGAGTTGTGGCCCGAGTCTTCCACCAGCTTCACCTGGGTCTCTGTTCCGGGATACAGCTCCGCCAGCGATCGAACAAGCTCTGCCTGGACCACCTCATGAGCCGACTTGGGGACAATGATGCTTATATCGATCCTGCAGACCCGATTCGAAGACGGATAGGTATGCGACGGCCAGGGCACGAACTTCAGCGATTCCCCTTTACGAATAGGCTGCACCACCAGCGCAATATGCCCCCTCGACCGTGGTCCCATGCTCCAGCCTCGTGCCTTCAATTCCCGCCGCACACAGATTCCAAAGCGCTCTTCGAGGACCGGCATGAGCACTTGATCAAAGTACTCGTAACTGAGCGACCAAGAGACGTTGGTCCCGCCATATAGATCCAGCTCTACGGGTTCGTTGTTCGCATTACCCGCGAACAACACGTACGGAAGTATAGCCTGCAAGACGAGCAGCGCGCTCGAAGCATCCGTTTCGGGTTCAATCTTGAAGCTTCTCGGGGATAGGTTTGCGGGGGAGCGCTTAGGCCAAAACGTCACGATTTTGGAGCCGATGTCGAGTCCTTGGACTTGCGCGTCTGTGACTTTGGCGAGCCAGGCTAGGGAAGTAACGTGCTGTGCCTTGAGGCCTGTTGGGCGTGTGTGTTAGATTATCTTTTCCTCTTGTAGCTTATATCTTTCGTAGCTCAGAGCTGTAGGTGACTCCGGGTGCGCATGGATATCTACACGTACCGCCTCCCCGATCGCCTCCACGGTTTCCGCGGACATGGTGAATCGTGACGGACTGACAGGTCAGTGCTGCGAGAGCACATGCCACGCGGACGAGCTGGCCGCCGCCTTCGCCGGTCCTGCCGTCCAGTAGAATGGGCTCAGCGGGCATCTGGGCTAGGGTGATGGATCGTCCGGTTGCTTTCAAGTACCTAGTGAGATGGAAGTCCAGACGTGATCCCCGTCTCGCAGCCAACGTGCCAACGTAATGATGGAGACGAGAGCATCCAGTGGGGCTTGCATCAGGGGAAACAGAAAGTCCCGGCAAAGGCGTCCTGTTTCTTTCGTAATCTGGCAGATTCGTGTTGTGATTTTGCAAATGGAGTTTTGAAAGATGAAAGTGAACAAGTTGTAGAAAAGGTTCGACAGCTGCGGCGGTTATTGCTGACTCTTGAGTCATTCGACGGCGGCCGCACGGCCGTAATTCCGTTCATCGCGGACAACAAACAACTCAGGGCAGGGTTCACCCGGGATGAAAGGAAACACATGTACATACTCTGTATGCATGCAACAATATGGCCCAAGTGAGAGCCAGAGCAGATATTGGTTGAGGACAGACGTTTTTGCACCGTAAGAGTCTACAGACTAGCACAGAGTAGAACAAGAATTGGATTGTGGACATGAAAGTAATGTTGGTACATAACTTGTTGATACAAGTTTGGATTTTAAAAGTTGAAACTTTGCATATTATGCAAATGTGGCGATAGGTACCTACCTCCTACGCGCTGCGGCGGGGTGGCAATTGCCCGCGATAGGAATTTACCTGACGAAGCACATAATCGGAGCACAATTTAGTTAAAAGATCAATCTTTCTATGGATCTTTGTTTTCAGATATGAAAGACACGTTCGCACGTTATCACGCAAGAACTCATGAGTTGAGCAACACCATAAGATGTGGAGTAGAAAAAAGAGGTAAAAAGGGGCTTCGACAGGAGTCGAACTTATGGTTTCCAAAGATTGTTTGCAACGGAGTGACTTTGGCCATTCCACGGTAATCTCTGGTAAAAGGCAAGAAATTAGTTCGCTTGGAAGGTCCAACTCCGTAATGCTGATAAGTTATTCATGCTTATATACCCTCCTGCACCTGCTCGGCCAACATTCCCCCAAAAGAGGACTGCTGCGTCATTGCCACACTTTGAGACCCGACCTGTCTTCTTTTTTCTTTTCGCCATCACTGGTGTCAAGAAAAGTGTATGTACTGGACAGCGGCAGGCCAATCCGGACGACAGAACAAGATTTGTAAAACACCAAGGGTGTGATGATATTGTACCTACATTGTACTCCGTACATGTGCATACATAGGTACATAGGTACCTTAGGTAGTACATATGTACCTAGTATAAGTACCTACGGGATAGCATAGAGGTTTTCCTCCCTGTACTAGGGTTTTTCCCCTATGATTTACCACGTAGAAGTTCTAGAACTGGGCAGCCTAGGCCAGCTCAGCTAGTGTATTCAATAATAATAAGTACCTACGGTATGTACATACCTAGGTACCTAGGTACAGAGGTCTCGTGGTGGGGTATAGGCTAGCCACGGCTCGCTGATTCGATAACCGCCCAACCCCGCGATGTTCCGTCATCGTCGCGTCGACGACAAAGGCCTTTATCCCGTAGGACGACAATTTTAGGGTTCAGGCGACGCATGAGTTGCCTGCTACCTCATAACTCAATCCAATTGGATAGTTACTTGTCAACTCTCTTCTCGAAACCCGCGCAACCTTTACAATCCCGATTCCCGTGTCCACTTTCCCCGGGGATTTACTTCCGTCTACCCCAAAGTACCCAAGGTAGGTAGGTATTGGTGGCTACATATCATTTCAGCTTTACTAATTATACATATATAGCCGACAGACCATACGTCCTTGTCGCATATGCAGCATCACGAATAGTTTTCTCGCTTTCGACTTGCCTGTGCCACCTCCTCGCATCTCCTCTCTGCGATGGCGATACCTACATACGTCCCGTCGGCGGAAGGGGAAGAACGCGCAAGCGACAAGTCAGCGACCACGAGCGACATTTCAGAGACCGCGAGCGAACGATATCGCAGTACAGAAGACCCTTACTGCGACACTGCTTTCGTGCAATCCGCGGACACTAGTCCCGTCGAATGGCAACTTCTGACTCCGGAAACCATCGAGTGGGCGAGACAACAAAACAAGCTCCTTTTCCTGCATATTGGGTTTGGGGCATGTCACTGTACGTTCTTCGGCCTTTTCTGGCAACGGGGGCTTCTGCTATGAGTGCGCACTACATAGACTGCACTGGGTACTGACAGGTCGGGACATAGACTGCCGGCTCATGCTGTACGAGACATTTATGGACGACGAATGCGCCGACGTCTTGAACGAATCATTTGTCCCCGTCATTGTGGATCGAGATGAAAGGCCCGACATTGAAACCGTCTACATGAACTACCTGTCAGCGGTGAGTAGTGCGGGCGGCTGGCCGTTGAACGTATTTGTCACTCCCGACATGGAACCTGTCTTTGGGGGCACGTACTGGCCTGGTCCCGGCGTCTCTCGACGAGTCGGGGCTGGGGCCGAGACCGAGAAAGAGGCTCTAGATTCTTTGGCCATCTTCAAAAGAGTTCGAGACATCTGGGAAGAACAAGAGGCAAAATGTCGCGCGGAAGCATCAGAGATTCTGGGCAAGTTGCGAATATTCACTGCGGAGGGTATCGCGGACATCCGAGCCACAACAGGAGCAACGCCTCACGGCAACTTGCTTCCTAGCGCCACTAGTTCTCTTAGTGAAACTCCTGGAGGTGCAGCTGGCGAAAAGAGTGCTGGCTTGTCTAGTGAGCTCGACCTGGACCAGCTGGAGGAGGCGTATACTCACATTGCCAAGACGTTCGATCCTGTGTACGGCGGGTTTGGCCTTGCACCCAAGTTCCCGACGCCCCCCAAATTAGCGTTCTTGCTCTACCTCAATGATGCCCCCTCGGCCGTGAGAGACGTAGTCGGAGAGACGGAATGCAAACGCGCAGCCGACATGGCTGTTCAGACGCTACGCAAGCTTCGAGGCAGCGCTCTGTACGATCAACTCGTGGCGGGCTTTAGTCGTTGCTCCATGACGCGAGATTGGAGTATCCCTCTGTTCGAGAAGCTCCTTTCCGACAACGCTCTGTTGCTGAGTCTGTATGTCAGCGCCTGGCGGTACGCTGGCGGGACAACTGAGAGCGAGTTCCTCGACACGGTTGTTGAACTGGCAGACCATCTAATCGACCCGGACTTCTTCGCTTTGGATGACGGCAGCCTCGCCGCAAGCGAAATGGCCTACTCCGCGGATAATCTGGCAAATACCATGGGGATGAAAGAAGGCGCCTACTATTTCTGGACTCGGCGCGAGTTCGACTCCGTCATCAATTCATCTGGCCAGGATCAGCAAATGAGCCAAGTCGTCGCTGCCCACTGGGACGTCCGCGAAGAGGGCAACGTTCCCGAAGAGTACGACCCCTACGACGAAAAAATTAAGAAGAACATACTACGAGTTGTCAAGACCCCTGAACAGCTCAGCCACCAGTTTAATTTACCCCTGGAGACCGTGCAGGCGTACATCCGTACCGCCCGAAAGAAGCTCAGATACCGACGCGACCTGCAAACGGATCGCGAGCCGCCCGGCTGCTGTGGCACGGCCATCACGTCCTGGAACGGTCTCGCCATCTCGGCCCTCACAAAGGCCCACGTCGCTCTCAAGGATATCGACGTGGCTAAAAGCAAAAGATACCTCGATGGCGCCCTAAGGATCGCCGACTTTATCATGGCCAAGCTCTACTTACCAGGGACCAAGACCCTGTTTAGAATGTGGTGCTCTCGTCGCTCCAACTTTGAGGGCTTTGCCGACGACTATGTATATCTCATTGACGGTATCTTGCACCTGTTTGGCGAGACGGGCAAGGAATCGCTGCTTGATTTTGCGATTGACCTTCAAGGTAATTTCTTCTGAATCTCTCTTTATCTGTCTACGGTCTCTTCATCTGGGCCATTGCCTTTGTAATTGCTTGTGTTTTCACCGCGCGCACGCTTCATGACCACACCTTGTGCTGCGTCCTGCATTTTATTTTTTTCTAGCGCTTTTCCCTTCGTGCACATACACACACATACATCTATTTTATATCGTTTGTTGTCTGTCTTCTTGCAAGTTCAAAACCCTCACCACGAACTAACGCATCTCCCGCCCCAGAAACCCTTATCAGCCGCTTCCACGACCCCAAAGACGGCGGCTTCTTCTCCAGCGCCCCCGGAGTGCCATTCAATGTCCTCCGCCTCAAAGAGGGCATGGACGGATCCCTCCCGTCCGTCAATGCTGTCGCCGCGGCGAATCTCTTTCACCTAAGTGTTCTGCTCCAGGATGATTCCTACGCCGCGCTGGCGAACGGCACGATCAATGCCTTTGAGGCCGAAATCCTGCAGTACCCGTGGCTATATCCCAGCATGCTGATGGTGCTCGTGATGGCGCGGCTGGGATACATGAAGGATGCAGTGTCCACTCCCGGAGAGCCGGAAGATGTGGCACTCGAAGAAACGTGACAGAAGGTATGCTAGCAGGTTATGCTCCCATGCCAAGGTCTCCATTCCAGCAGCGCTGTTCTCATTCCCTTCTATGTTTTTCGTATCTCATTTTGGATGAAACTTGGTCGTTATGTATTCAATGGAGGATATATCTGCGTTACTTGTTTTCAGCTACCCGCACCGCGATCGGAAGACGGACATTTTCCGTCATGACACTCATTTTGTATAGCGATGCTTTTTTTGAGAATGCATTTGTCGCATCGCCAATGGATGGACTGTATGTAACGACCATTTAAGAATGCACCATGACGTGTCTCGGACCATCACAAGAGGTGCAATATCTTGTCCTTTTTGTTTTTCAGTATCGAAACTCGTCTGTGAGAAACAGCTACTACTGTCCTACAGTGCCTCTTCAATCAAGTTTCAACTTCTCTTCTTGCCATAGCGAACCTCCTGTCGACTCTATGTCAAGCTTGAAAGCAAAACGTGGTGCTGTGGACGCTGGAAACGCAAGAAGCTGTTGAGTCCCCAAAGAATGCCTTCTCGGCCGAACTAATCCTACTCCAATTTGACCTCGAGGGATCAGTGATGCGAACAAACGTCTCCAATTTGATACTCGACGGAGTATGATGACAATAAGGCGCGGACGATAAGCTTCACCCTGTTGTCCTTCACTGCAGAAAGCCAACGCCAGCCGAGACGAACTATGAAACTCACGACAAAGAACTGCTAGCTATGATCTAAGCTATCTTCGACTGTTTCAGGAATCAGTGGATGATGACAGACCTTAGAACTAAGAGGGGTCCCAATACAAGATCGAGGCGTTGTGAGATCATCATAACCTGGAAGATTTGGTGACGGCTACTCTGTTGCAACTCTAACCGTTGCGCTGTACCTATATATCTCCCACTAAGACCGGTTCCTACCAGCTTAGTGTTCTGGCCTTTTGGTCGGGTCGGTAGGGATATCCGATTCGTCACAAATTTAACCAAAATGAAGGTACTCAGCCGTCGACAAGCGCGTTAGTAGGCTCGAGCATCTTGAGCTGCTTCTCCCAAAGGGCCCGGGCGTTCTCACTGCTAACACCAACTCCGTACAGCCTTGCCGTCATATGGCGCTTTCCACGACGGCTTACCGCCCCTTTCGAGACCACCGCAGCTAATTCTTCGTTCTGCACGAAGGCGCTGACTCCATGGATCGGTTGTGCCGTCACAGGTAGTAGTCGAGGGCCGGCTTCTTCGCTCCGCCTTATGGCGAAGGGCTTGGTGTCTTCTTCGGAGCTCTTCCCAATCTCGGAAGATGACCTCTGCATCAAAAGTGCTCAAGATAGAAAAGCTGAATCGTTGTCCTACTGCGAAATTCGACGTGTCTTGTTTGCCTTTGTTTGCTGACCATCAGAGTCACAGCACTAGTAAAGAAACAGCGACAGGCAATTGGACAAGTGAAGAAGATACAGCAAACTTCACAGTGCACATCTGCCCAAGAGTATTGACTACTACTGCTACTAGCCGACACCCTTTATATCCCGCCAAGCTACAGTAGGCATTATCTAGCGATCTCGGCATTTCCTCCTCGGCGCCTCGGACCTCGAGCCTATTATACCACTTCGCGCAAATAAAAGAAACGCATAATGCATTTGCGGTGTCCGCAATTGTAATTTGTTGCGTACACATTCGCAGCCCGTCTCAGTCAATTGGGTAAGCTGGGCTAAATTCATCGACTTCCTCCGCCTCGTCAATCGTGGCCTCCAGGCTACCTATTGACCAGGCCAGAGACTGGCCAGGCTGAGATCTCTTGAACTTCATTGACCAAGATGGCTAAGGTCGTTGCAGCCTGCAGGAATAGGTAGTGATCACAGGGTTCCAAAAAGGCCTTTCAATTGGCTGGACAGGTCGGTAGGCTTTGGTGTCGGCGGCCTTCGCAAGCTCAAGGAGACATGACGTTGGTGAATTTGGTGAGGTTCAAGAAACGGTGATGCCGTTCCCGAAGCACTGTTTTGTAGCTAGGAGGTGGCACCTTAGGTACCTACCTACCTCCTAGGCAGGTACTCTGTACGGAGCAGGCACGTACAGAATACTAGGTACCTATGTACAGACTACAGTTTAGGTACATAGAGGTCCCTATCATACCCATTACCTACTAGAGGTAGGTATGTATCCTGAGGTACATATGTAGGTATATCAGGTATAGGTACCTATCCTGTGGAATATCATATACATACATAGGTATGTACAACCTATGTACATAAAGCGGGGAAAGGCACGGGAATTGTGCGCGGGAATTATGCGGCTTATTATTCCTGGAACCATGTGCCAAAAATAGCCGGCAACTGCATCATACACCGTACATAGGTAGGTACGTACGTACATAAGGTACATACATACCTACATAGGTCCGTCAACGTCAAGCCGAGGACGAAGACCTCCATCGCATGCGTGTCTGATCATAAATCATGTCTCCGTCACCAGGTCAGTCTCTGAGTCTCTGACAAGTTACCTGCCTACTTCGGCCCAATTGAGGGGTAAAACCTGCCGACTTCATCGCTCGGCATGAGATACATCGTGTTACGGTAGACATGCTTCCTGTCGTCCCAAGGTACCTAGGCAGTCGTGGCTACATAAAGCATACAACAAGCTCTAACTTGAAGCGTTTTCCTGCCTTTCAATTTGCCCAATCCTCCTACCACTCATCTCCTCTCTGCGATGGCAGTCTCCAGCTAGAAGAGCAATGGTACCACAACATCTCAGGGCCAAAGGGGCCAAAAAGACGCGTCGTGAAGAAGAACAAGACCAAGCGATTGACGCTCGCCTCGACAAAGAAAACTTGACAAGATACCCCTTTGTTTCCACCTGTTTTGGAGACACCGCCGGAGGGGTTAGGATCAGCAGTGTTGAATGGAAACCTCTGAACGCGGCTTCCATCCAAAAAGCGAGATGGGAGAATAAGTTGCTTTTCCTACATTTAGGTTACCCGGGGTGTCATGGTACGTTATTCAGTCTTGATCCAGCATCAGAGGTCTCAGGAAAGAATGCACATCACATCAGCTACACTGGGCACTGACTACGATCATCTGTAGACTGCCGGCTTATGCTTTCCGAGACATTCTTGAATGCAGATTGCGCCGCCATATTGAATGAATCGTTTGTTCCCGTCATTGTGGATCGAGATGAAAGGCCCGACATTGACATGGTCTATATGAACGCCTTGTTACTCATGAAATGTGCGATAGGCTGTCCCTTGAACGTGTTTGTCACTCCGGACTTGGAGCCCGTCTTTGGAGGCACGTATTGGCCTGGCCCCTCCCCTCGTATGTCTGAAAACATTGGGGCGCGGGACTCTTTGGCGATTTTCAAGAAGGTTCAGCATCTCTGGAGTAATGAAGAGGCAAAATGCCGTATGGGCGCATCCGATATCATGGGCAAGTTGCGAATATTCACTGCGAAAGGTGTCGTAGACACACGAGCCACAGGAGAAACGCTTCCCGTTGATATGTATCACACCAGTGATCTTACTGAAACCCCTGAAGTCACTGGTGACGTCCGACGGACGCAGCTGCAGAAGGCGTATGCTCACATGGTTGAGACGTATGACACGGCGCATGGCGGATTTGGTCTCGCGCCAAAGTTCCCGAACCCCCAAAAATTGTCATTCTTACTCGAACTTTGTCAGGTAACCTCCGTACTCGGTGAGAAGGAACGCAACCGCGCAGCCTACATGGCCACGGAGACGCTACGCAAGATCCGAGACGGCGCGATGCACGATCACATCGGGGTCATGGGTTTTACTCGTTGCTCCGTGACGCGGAATTGGAGCGTTCCCAAGTTTGAGAAGCTCTTGGTCGATAACATCATGCTGCTGGAGCTGTACCTCACCGCCTGGCGCGGAAGTGGTGGGACAGTCCAGAGCGAGTTCTTCGACACGGTCATTGAGCTGAGCGACTATCTCACCTCCCCCCTTGTCACCTTGCCAGACGGTGGACTCATCACCAGTAAAGCCGCCGACTTCATGACGAACGCAGACCTGAAGGAAGGCACCTACTATCTCTGGACCTGGCTCGAGTTTCAGGAAGCCATCGGTCCTCCCAGCGCCACCGATATAGGCAAAGAAGTCACGTCCTTGAGCCTAGTCGCCGCCCACTGGGACATCCGCGAAGGCGGCAATATTCCCAAAGAGTACGATCCACACGGGGATTTCTCCAGGTTAAGCATACCACGAGTCGTCAAGACCCCTCAACAGCTCAGCCAGCAGTTTGGCCTACCACTGGATGCCGTGAAGCGGGAGATCGATATCGCCCGAGGAAGACTCAGAAACAGACGTGACGACTCCGTGCAGAGGGGCATCCTCATCCCTGCTGCAGACGATATGAAGTTCGTCACCTCTTGGAACGGCCTCGCCATCTCAGCCCTCACCAAGGCCTACTACGCTCTCAGAGGAATTGATGTGGCCAGGAGTCAAAAATGCCTCGATCGGGCCCTAAGGATTGCCAAGTTCATTAAGGACAGAATGTGGTCGCCGCAGACCGAGACGCTGCGTAGAATATGGGTCGCCAGGCGCGATACCGGGCGCTACACCATTGACGCCACCACCACAGAGGGCTTTGCCGATGACTATGCATATGTCATTAGGGGGCTTCTGGACCTCAAAGACCTCAATGTCACGGGGTACCATTGGGCTGAATTTGCTCTTCAGCTTCAAAGTACTTATTCCTTTCTCTATTTACATCCCCTGTTTCCCCATCCGAGCATCGCCTTCCACCCATTCGGTGTTTACTTCGTCTCGCACGCTTAGTGCCCTTATCCTGTGCTCGTTTTGAGTCCCTCCATCTATTCTTCTAGCACACACACAACACACACACACATGTCAAACACACATGACATACATGTACATGTGCTTAATTATTATAGACTGTTTTCCGCAGTCGTGCAGTTTTCCATCAGACCCCTGAGCTAACGCACCTCCGCCCATAGAGGCTCAAGTCAGGCTCTTCTGCGACGAACAAAACGGCGGCTTCTTCTCCACAACCCTCACACTGCCGCACAGTGTCCTCCGCTTGAAAGAAGGCATGGATGGGTCCCTCCCATCCGTCAATGCCGTCACCGCGGCGAATCTTCTCCGCTTAAGTAGTCTGTATAAAGATAAATCCTACCTCTCCATACTGGCCCACCGCACGTTATACGCCTTTAGGACCGAGGTTCCGCGGTACCCGTGGATGTTTCCCGGAATGTTGCTGGTGCCGCCATTGCGCGGTTGAATTACTCACAAGTGACTTTGTGCCCGGGAAGCCAGAGAGCAATGGATCGACTGTACATAACATAATAGTGCAACGACACTTCAAGAATGCCCCATGACGTTTCCCCAGACGTTCATCGATATAGTCGTTCGGTTATTCCTTTCTTTATTTTCAGCACCGTTTTCGTCCATCACGGGTATCTAATCTGCGGAGGAAAACACTACTATACACATATACTGCAGCTCCCCCCAAATTTTGCTAGTCGGTGGGATAACAAAGTTTGGACATTATTCCCCTGGTCTCTACTTTGAAAGAGAGGACTAAAGACGCACAGACACTCACAAAAAACAAAGAGTCCCATCCCCCGTGTTGTAGCAATGCATGTGACCCCCTTTTACAATGCTGTGGCCACTTGTATCATGATCTAGGCCCATCAGCTGCCCCCGCCGTCCTATTCATCAAGTTACTGAAGAAGCTCTGCAGCTGCTCGTTGTCAAAGTTCTTTCCCATCACGTCTGGTGTATCTTCGTCTTCTTCGTCTGGTTGATACTCGTCCTCTGGGGAAGCTACATGAGCGTTTCGGTCCTACGAACAAGTTAGAGCGCATGATCGCGGCGGTGAAAAGTACTGGGCACCTTTGGCTTGGCATGCTTGAGGGAAAACATACCTTGAGTCGCTGGAGCATGTCATCAGCATCGACCTGTATACCACCCATGTTGAACTGCACGGGTCCAATGTGATCATTGACGCTCTTTTCCGGTTCCGGCAATTCTGCTCGCCGCGAAGAAGACAGGTCGCCGTTGGGGACACTCTTCTCGGGAACCTTGCTCTTGAAGGCCTCGAGGATCTTGAGCTGCTTCTCCAAGAAGACCTGAGTGTCCTCGCTGTCGACGCCTACAGCCTTGCCGTCGTTCATGGCGCTTTCCACGACGGCTATGCCGCCGCTGTTGGGATCGTGGCACCATTCTTCGTACTGTACGATGGCGCTGAGCGCGTTATGAGTAGGTGTCGCTGGTTGAGCGCTGTCGTTCTCGTGGCCGTCGTCGCCGACATCGTCCTCGAGGCGCGGCTCTGCCTCGGGTACACCTGGGTTGGATCCCGGTGGGAGCTTGATATCTTCTTCCCAGCCTCGGGAGATGACCTCCGCGTCAAAGGTGCCGCCGAGAATGCGAATCTTGCCCCACGAGTCCCAATTTGGAGCGACCACGATCTTGTCGCGGTCGATAACGTTGTGCTTAAGGGGTTGGCGCTTCAGTAGAGAGGTGATTCCGAGGGTGCTGTGGACGAGAGTGGGAAGCTGGGAGGGGGAGTTCTGAGAGGTGTAGATGAGGGAGGCGCCATCTGTGAAAGCGAATTTGTCAGTCAGTCAGTCGTTCTTGAACCTGAGATTTGTAATTGGAGGTTGGGACCTGAAGTGCTCCAACCAGAGTGTGTAGTAAAGGGATGCAAATATTTCGTAAGACATACGTCGGAGGAGTATTGTGCGTAGGTATTGCAGAACGGTATCAAAATCTGGTTCTCTCCAGCCTTTGTTCTTCTCAAGGAACTCCATTTTTTGCGCCTGGACAAAACATCAAGAATGGCAAAGCAGTTAGTACCTCGTGGTTCGGTGGATCATACTGTTCTACACGCGCAACACGCCTGTATACTCACGTTTTGACAGACGACACACAACGGAAGTCCCAATGGCTCAGACCATTCTCCCGGTCCCAAAGGCAACAGTCCGTCGCCGTCGCCGCTCGTTCCCGCGGCTGTCGGCGTGCCATCCAGATTCAGAGCAGCGCCTCCCCGACCGCGCTCTTTCCACGTAGTCATAATGTCCTCCATTTCGTTGCGCGACTCGGAATTCACCTGGCTCATGACCTTCTCCAAGACCTGGATCCATGTCCAGACCTGGCGAAGCCATAGGTGAGGTTGCGCCCAGTCCAGCAGGATGATGATGGCTGTGTGAGGAACCGCCTGGGCAGTAAGGAGCGGCGAGACGAGCGAGGCGAATTCGCTTGACGGTTGTGATAATAAGTAGAGTGATACTCGAGCCAGTGTATCTAGGCGTGTGTTAGAGTCGCATCAAGACCCGTCGGAGCACGACACTCTCTCGCAGGAGCAAATACGCACCATCTTGGTCGGCGTCCAACACGTCGTAGTATGTATAGCCCAAGGCAAAATTATTCGCGACCGGAGGTATCTTCTGTCGGTCAAAGGTGCGTCTTCCTTCCGAGTTGGATAGTGATTCGATAAACTCCCGCTGCGTCTCAGGGGTGCCGCCTTTGGAGGGGGGATGTCCCAACAATTAGCATTCCATAAATATGGGCCCCTGCTCTCTTCTTCGTTTCTCTTTTCATCTTCTTTCTGTTCAATAGGAATGAGAGCCAGGGGCGTGGAATATCGAGAAAGGCCATGTTTACCTAGCACGAGTAGATTCTTTTCCGGCAGGCGCTTCCCACTGGCGACGGATTCCAGCATAGACGTCCACAGGTTCTTCTTCTGTTCGCCATTTCGAGCCTCTGTTTCCCCTGAGCCCGAGGTGTACATGGACATGCGGTCGGTTCCGCCCGCCATGGCCGCGTTGCAGGATGACGATGGTGTTCCCCTTGTTTCAGTACCTGCTGAGGGACGAGAATTCAGCTGTCGAGTCTGAGCTCTTCAGCGCCCCTCTCAGCCAGTCCGATGAGGTTGTGTGGGAGAGTCGCGCTATGGATCGGCTCGACAAGCTCGTTTTGGCGTATGCGCGGTCGAAAGGAATCGTAGTGGTGATGTCCAGGAATAGGGGTTCTGAGCTCGGATAAGTCCACGCGTTACGGTCGAGGCATCGCGGCTGGCGGGTCGACAGAGAGCAGAAGATCGTATCGGAAAAGCAACCACGGCTAGCTTCCAATGCGCACTGCTTCTTCTCCTCGATGGCGGACAAGACAGTTTTCAATGGCTAGGTTTTCTCTCTCGGCAATCGTTCTCGTCCCGCGACATTGGCCTTCTTTGGAGCTTGACGGCTGCAACTTGGGGGCGTTCGATGGACCCGCTTAAATCAATGTAAACAGCCAATGGGCTTTGCAATGCTCGGTAGTCCAGGGGTGAAGCACTCAACACTGTGTGACGCAGCAGCCGCGCCCCACACCCCTGTAACGCAGCGCCACAGCCTTACGGAGTACAAGTTGCAGGTCCCGATCTTCTTGTCGACTGGACAGCTTTCTCAAGCTCAAGCACAGCCTCGTCATCAGAACCTGTCGCTGTCTAAGGCCAGTGCAGACCACGACGCGCCATGAACAAAATCAGAGCCATTCAGGAACTCAACAAGAGGGAAATAGAAAATGGAATGTACGTCACCCTGGGTCTCTCCCCGTCATCTGTTGGCTTTTCAAAAGACGCTCCGAGTATTGCCTGCCACTAACATCTACTTTGCACAGAACCCCGGAAGGATCATGGCACACTGACTACCGCGACACTGCCTTCATCTACTTCGGCGGCCTTCCCTACGAACTAACCGAGGGCGACGTCATCACCATCTTCTCACAGTTCGGCGACCCGACATTCCTCAAACTCGCTCGCGACAAGGAGACGGGCAAATCGAAAGGCTTTGGCTGGCTCAAATACGAAGATCAGCGCAGCACTGACCTAGCCGTGGACAATCTGGGCGGCGCCGACGTCGGAGGACGGATCATCAGCGTGGACCATGCCAGGTACAAGGCGAGAGACGATGAGGACCCGGCCGAGTTTGACGTCAGCTGGGAGACTATGATGCGCAAGGAAGGGAAACTGAAAGAGGATGAGGAAGAAGAGGATGAGGAAAGTGGGGAGGAGGGCGATTCGCGGCGGCGGCGACGGATACTGCCAGAAGAGAAGGAATTGGCTGACTTGATACGCGATCACGATGAAGATGACCCGATGAAAGCATTCCTGGTGGAGGAGAAGAAGAAGGAGGTCCAGGAGGCGAGGAAGCATGCAGAGCGGAAGGAAAAGAAGAAGCACAATCATGACCATGGGCATAGGTCGCATCGGAGGAGGGATGCATCACCCGGGGAGAGTGACAGACGGCGAAGACATCGGGATTCGGATAGGGATAGGGAAAGAGACGGGGACAAAGATCGGAGGAGGGGTGAACATAAGGACCGAGAGTCGCGCAGTCATAGGGATGGGGAAGCTCGCGATCATAGACGGAGAGAACGACGGCATCGAGACGATGATGACGACAGAGAGCGGCGGAAGGGTAGACACGGGCATGATAGCGACCGAGATCGAGATCGAAGCCGTAACCGCGGCCGTGACCGGAGCAGTGATGGAAGGAGGCGTGAACGTTCTAAGTCCAACGAGTCACGACCTAAAAGGTCGAGACGAGACCATGACACGCGTCGGAGTCGGAGTCGGAGTCAAGGTACAAGTCGGAGTAGGTCCCCGAGACGTCGTAGGGAGTAGTTACGCTCATCACTTGTTACGTATGCATCATCAAGCGAATAAAAGGTGACGTTGCAGCTTTCATCATGTGCATTCATAGTACGGCATCGATATTGATGTTGGGACTGAAAATGGCATAGCTATTGATGTTGATACTGATGTTGATATTGGTATTGGTATTGGTATTGGTATAGAAGACAAATCAGCGCCTTACCCAACAAACAGCTATGAACATTGTAGGAGAGGAATGCTGCTCAGGAAGAACGAACAGAGATGAGAGAAGACTAAAGAGGAGGAAAATGAACGAAGGAAAGGAAAGAAAAGAAAACGCCCTATATCTCCCAAATGGTATGCAATCTCTTTGAACAATCATCATATCCAATTACAAGAGGCACCAGATCGTCAAAACCTCACGTGTTGCCCAGATATCGTTTCCACCCCTCCCTCACACAGACGCGCTTTCCGTTCCCTGCGTCCACAATAATAAACTTCTCCCACCGGGCATCCCTCCCCGCTCCCACAACCGCAATACTATCCTCGCCGGTCCAGCCAATGATGCCCTTTGCGGGACGCGTGGTCCCCAGCACGGTCCCTTCTGAAAAGGGAATGCCCCCAATCATGGTCTCGTCACCGGCTTCGAACGGCACAGACGTGAAGGAGTACACGTCGGAGAACATGCGAGGCATCATCGGGAGCCGGCCCAGGATGCCCCATTTCCCCCCTGCGTGGACCGCCTCATCGGCCCGAACGTATTGAGCGCGCTGCATCGATGGGCGCTTTGCGTTGGGGATATCGAATATATGGAGAGTTGATTTGTCGGATGTACATGCCAGCATCGTCCCAGAGGGAGAAAACGCGAGGGAGAATATCGTAGCAGGATCGATTCCCCTCCGCAGCTCTGCTATTCGGGCGCAGTTGATCGTCGAATACACCCGAATCAGGGTCCCGGTTTCGCTGGCCGTGGCGAGTAGGCCTCCGTCCGGGCTTAGTTGTATGGCTTTCAGGGCAGAGGAATGCGCCGGGATGATGCTGACGTTGCCCGTGGCAAGCTCGACGAGCTGGATCTGGCCGGGGGTTCTTCCAGGAAAGGCGAGCTGCTTGTGTGACAGGGAGCATAGGCCGAGTAGGTTTTCCGCCGTTTCGTAGACGTGGAGCAGTTTGGGAGGTTTGGAGAATGAGTACACCCGGACGCTGTTTTGGAGGATGACGATGATCCGCTCGCGGCCGAGTTGGACGCCGCGGATGGGGCTGACGGCTGTAATTTCTAAAGCAATCTTACCCTTCATGTCGTCCCAAATCACGGCCTAGTTGAAGTGAGTGTGTCAGCGGTCTGAGAAAAGATGGGAGGCCCTGGAGTATTCTGAGTGGTGCTTAGACAACATTCAGGTAGAGTCGACGAACCTTGTTCATGGCAAATTTTGGTGATTTACCGCCACCGACCAGGGCGAGGTAGTTTGTCATGCCCATCATCTGGACGAGGCCTATACCGGCGTTGAAGTCTAGACGCAGATGTTGGCTTTGAACATGGGACTGTGACAATCCGCGGTCTCCTACTTCTACTTCACTTTCACGTTACGTACCTCTTGATGCTTTCATCAAGCATGACTTTGTGTGAAATACTGCAAGACACGTTGTTTTAGAAAGAGAGCAAGCGGCATGGGCATGTCAAATAGCAACATACTGCATATCCCCGACTCTAACCCCACAGCAAAGCAGCTGCTATCACTGTTGAACGCCACTGAAAGCACAGCCGTCGGGATCGACGACTCTATTGGCGGACGGACATTCATAATGCAAACGTGGAGATCCTGTCGTTGTAAGAAGGCCGTTGGAGGCAGCGAATCGACCGGTGTGGGTAAGAAGCACGCTTTGGCGATGACGGCGGGTGAGTGTGGAACAAAGGAAAGAAAGCGAGATGTCCTGCTTTGCGTTACAAGTGCCGGAGAGGAGAGAATGGGGGGGGGGAAGCCCGCGAAGCGATTTGCCTCTAGTGACGAGGCATCTCGAAGTGGGATATCCGCGACGGCGATGCGAAGTCTGGGCGCGATAGGTAGAACAGTGGCGTGCTGCACGATGATGTTATCGTCGAGGTCGACGCCGTGCGGCTGCCGAGACCCGGTGGAACAATCCCGGCGAAGTATATAGACAGACGACAGACCCGAGCGAAATAGCGCGGAGGAATCGTTGAGTCGAGAAATGGGAGTACTATAGAAGTCGTCGATGCGTTTGAAGTTGTTCGCGGGTGACGGTGACGACAAAATCTTAACAATAAACAAGTACCGAGGACGTTCGTCGTGGTATGTGGAGATGGTGACGAGATGGCGCAACACGGAATCAGATGAGAGCGAACGCGTGACAAGTCTACAGATTGAGTTGGCTCGGGCGGCTAGTGGCAGATTCCAATTCCAGCTTAGCCTATAATGTCTATTACATACACAATGTATTTCGACTAACGTCAACTAAATAATTACCCACGAGCCGCCCACATTCAGCTCAAGTCACAGCTCAGCTTGTCGATTCATGAATCGTGACTCCTTCGCAAAGCGATATGGTCTGAGGAGCGGTGCAGGCGACAACTGGTGGTTCCGCCGACGACGTCACATCAAGGGTTTGCTAATGTAAGAGAGCAGCCCCCAATCATGCGGACACCCGGTCTCGCAATTATCATGCGTCAGGCCTCATCTTCCCCTTCATCAACACTATGGACAAGTTCGTCGTGAAGAGCCAACTTGATGACCCATCCAGATGAATATGCGCTCTTCGATGACACACAGTGCGCAACTTGGTGACTTTGCCACGCCACGAGCACGTGATCAAGATGCCACCAGGAACCTTTGTGCTCCCAGGGCTCGCCCAATCAGATTAGCGCGGCGCCGGGACCCTCCAACAATTCGACAGCCGCCTTTTTCATCAGCCTCATCTCACTGCTCAGGGGTTGGCCAGGATGCCCAAGACCGCGGCGAAACGAATTTCGTCGTGGCCGATGCAGCCGATGTCTTGCAGAAATAAAAGGGAACTCATACATTCCCAAAGCACAGCATGAAGCTCACCAATCCCTTCAAAACGAGTCCAACAACAACCGCGTCCCAGAGAGCTGCGAAGTGAGTCGACAAAGGATGTCTCACGTCCACGTCGCATTCTACCGTCAATTGGGCGGCCAAGACTCTTCAGGACCATGGATGTATGTACAGTATGTATAATGTTGAGAGCGCGTAGCAGTGGCCACGGCGGCTCACCGTCATGTGGTGGCACATTGCAAAATGCACACAGGGGGCGGCCATTTCTCTGATAAAATTGGTCTCTTCGGAAGATGAAGCCGTTCGCACCATGTGTTGAAACTTGAACGACTGTCATCAAATGTCGTCGTCAGGCACGCGGTGCACCAAAGCGGAGCCATGCGTGAGGCCGAGCGGCTCTATGTCGTTGCTGCGTCTGAGGCTCGAGCGGCTCTGACGAGAGATGGCCATGATCGTGGTAATGGACAGAGTAGAGACAGAGCTGAGAGGAGAGATGATGTGGATGTACGTAGATGAAGACAGGCAGAGCGATACGGACGGAGTACGGACACGGACACGGTCAGTGGCTGTGATTTGTGACTTGACGGAGGTCTGCTCTGCGACTCTGCCTCAGCCAGGGGCTGCCGAGGGCGATGATTGGCTGCTGCAGGCTTGAAATTGGCTTTTCCCGCCCGAGGCGAACCCATTGGCAGTTGCCCGTTGCCCGTTGCCGTTTTTATTGTAACCGCTGCCGTTGCGCTATGTACCCGCTGGGCAACCAAGCGCTAGGCGGTCGGTACGGCAAGCTCCATACATGACCCAGCCCAGACGCAAGTACCAACCGCTGCACTCTCCCCGTGCTCTGCTTCTCCTTTGCAGTGCTTATGCGGTGGCCTCACTGGCCTGTCTTGAATTGGACCGGTGCTCGTTCCTGCTCGTCCCTCCACCCCTTGCCTCGCCATTTTTGAGCCACTAGTTCAGCAACCCCGTCCACCATCTCCAAGCGCACCTTTCCCCGTCTTCCTTTTCCTCATCCAGCGAGTTGCTCTATCTGTCTGCAATCTGCACGCAGCCGCCTCCTCCTCCATCCCCTCAACTCTGATCAACGGGCGCTTCTTGTCGTCGTTGTTCATTTCTCTGGGCTAGCATCTCATCACCCCATTCTTCCATCAAGATGTCGTCCTCCGCCACCGTACGTGTTTCCTCGCAAGCTCCTAAGCCAAAATCCTTGAGACGCATATCTGTCCAGCCCGCAGTCCTGTTACTGCGCCGAACAATTGCTTCCTGGATGGCTGACACAGCTCTACATGAATCAAACGAAAGTCGTCATGACTTGCTGACGCGTTTCTCCATTTACAGAAGATGATCAGGCGAAAGAAGAATGTCAAGAAGGGCATTCAGTTCTGTCTGATGGTTTGCGGTGCCTCGGGAACTGGTACGTACTCGCCACATCTGAACATGCCTCATATAACGTTCAACAAAGGCTGCCCGGCATGGCATTACTCTTGGCATTCAGTGTTAACAGCAATCATGCTCAAACAGGCCGCACCACCTTTGTCAACACCCTTTGCAACAAGGATGTCCTGACGCACAAGAACGCCGACGATCCCACCGACGCCCACGTCGAGGACAGTGTCAAAATCAAGCCCGTCACCGTCGGTATGTGATCGATAGCGACTCGTGAGAAGGAGAAATGGCAACCATTAATGAAAAGGAACATCGCGGCTGACGAAAATGGTATCTGGCAGAGCTAGAACTCGATGAGGAGGGTACTCGCATCTCGTTGACCATTGTTGACACCCCTGGATTTGGGGACCAGATTGACAACGAAGCTAGGTGAGCTACCTTGAGTTCTATTATGGTGTCCATTTTGTTTAGATGCTGACTTTGTCGACAGCTTTTCAGAGATCGTCGGATACCTTGAGAGACAATACGATGACATCTTGGCCGAAGAATCTCGCATTAAGCGTAACCCCCGCTTCAGGGACAACCGTGTCCACGCCATGCTCTACTTTATCACTCCCACTGGTCATGGGTACGTGCTCCCCGCTGAATGTGCACGCCATTTGCACATTTCAACTCTCACTAACGCCTCTTGTCTCATCCAGTCTTCGAGAGCTCGACATTGAGCTCATGAAACGCCTCGCTCCCCGATGCAACGTTATCCCCGTCATTGGACGTGCCGACTCTCTGACACCCGCCGAGCTGGCCGAGTCGAAGAAGCTTGTCATGGAGGATATCGAACACTACCGCATTCCCGTATACAACTTTCCCTACGACATTGAGGAAGACGACGAGGATACTGTTGAGGAGAATGCTGAGCTCCGAGGTCTCATGCCCTTTGCCATTGTTGGCTCCGAAGACATTGTTGAGATTGGTGGTCGCAAGGTCCGCGCTCGTCAGTATCCTTGGGGTTGTGTCGAGGTTGACAACCCTCGTCACTCGGACTTCCTGGCCATTCGATCTGCTCTTCTCCATAGCCACTTGGCCGATCTCAAGGAAATTACTCACGACTTCTTGTATGAGAATTACCGTACGGAGAAGCTCTCGAAGAGTGTGGACGGCACCACTGGAAAGTAGGTCTTTTGATATTTACGCGATGGTCTTCGGCATATGAACCCCCTTGCTGACGTGCCTTATAGCATGGACAACTCCATGAACCCCGAGGATCTTGCCTCACAGTCGGTCCGCCTCAAGGAGGAACAACTTCGACGGGAAGAAGAGAAGCTGCGCGAAATCGAACTCAAGGTCCAGCGCGAGATCAACGAAAAGCGACAGGAGCTTCTGGCTCGCGAGTCACAGCTCCGAGAAATCGAAGCTCGCATGCAGCGAGAGGCTTCGGCAGCCACTATGAGCACGCCTACCGAGGCTAATGGTGATCACGAAGCTTAAATCGAAACTTCGTAGACAGCAGGTCTTTCAGTGATACCCTGAAACAAAAAGAAAGATGTACGACGTTGGTCTATTCGATATTATCTCTGTCGGCGTTGGTCTTTTTCTCCTCGCCTGCCTATCATGACTGAAGACCACAAGTATCGACGTATTTCCAAGATCCACCCGCAACGCAATCCACAAAAAGAGTCGATTTCACACTTGTTCTATGCCACGCTGCTGTGCTTTTTCGCCTCCCCATTACAAAAAGCTGGCTATGGTTTGGAGGACGAGAGCACCCAATTACCACATGAGACAGGACGAGAATTGGTGTTGCAGGTATTTCAAGTACAGGTACACAAGACTTTCTCATGTTCTCTCGATTTAGTAATTGTTCCTCGAGTCGGGGTTCTTTGTTGGCGGGAGCAGGCGACGGCAGGCAACCGATGCAAGTAATACTGTGTGGCCGGAGGTGGAATGGTCGATAAGAGACGTGGCGTATGGTCGACATGCTGTCGTATACTATCATATACGGGCAGTGCAGAGCCGGCGTGATGTTCTCTTTGAGCTGTATGGGTAATGCATATGTTTGTAGCCTAGCCTTGGTACCGCGTCGCCGGGTTTGATTTTTAATTTGTTTTGTTCTCTTAGTTTTCTCTTAGTGGGCTTTAATGCAAATATTGAACCATGTTAGACGCGGAACACAGCTCACTGAAATAAGATATCCTCCTCTTTATGAAATAGTAGGTATCTATGCTTCCATAGCAAAAGTGCTTCATCATATTGTACATCAATTGTAATTTAAGCTCATCATTTCAGTGGCGAGAGGATTCAGCAGAAACACTATTAACTCTAGGAGACAAGCAATGAAACAAGGGACGAAAGAAAAGAACAAATCCCAGCAGTATCCATCCGACCATGCAATAAAAAGAAACTCATCCATCCATAAGAAGCGGCAGTCATCACAGGGTCCAAAAAGATAGTATCATCATTTCTGCACCCTCTCTTGAACAGGCGCACAACGTTCCTTTGCGTCAGGACAAAGCCGACACCCACGGACCGCACTCTCCTCACTTGATCGATACTATCAACGTCCAAGCCTTCTTGAATTTTGCGTCTTAACTCTCATCAGTTGTTAGACTGACTATTGAGGATTCGCAGAATTGCCAAGAACAGATTAATAATATCCAAATAGAGGCTAATCGCCGCCGCAATCTCCTCCTCCACATGATGATGTCGCATAACCAACTGCGTATCCACCAAAATGTACGCACTAAAGATCAAGGCCGTGACACCCCCATAGATGAGCTCTGCCGTGGAATTATAAGGAAAGAACATGGCCATGAAGCCAAAGAGGACAAGGGCCCAGAGGGCACCAAAGAGGTAAGGCATCCAGGACGTGAAGTCGTATTTTGTCTGGCAGGCAAACAGGGTAAGGAAGATGAAGATTCCAGCGGTGAGGACAACGGCGTTGAGGACGATGGAGGTTTTGTAGAAGGAGACGATGACGGAGATGGAGTAGGCTTCGGCGAAGGTGAAGAGGGAGAGGAAGAGGAGGTTTGTGGGGTATGATTTGCGTTTCCAGTAGGTAAGGCCCATGAAGATCATGGCTCCGATGAGCTATTTCATATCAAGATTAGTTGATGCGTCTTGGGGGTTGTACTCTTCTTGTACGTTTGCATGTTTCGCTTTCGTCTCTCTCCTTGAGGCCGGAGAGATGCGACTAAAGAGAGAGGGAGGAGGGGTGGATGGGGGGGCAACGTACGGAAATCCAGACGAGGAGTGGACGAGCTTGGATCCAGTTTCTATACGAGTCGCTGAAGAAGGTGAGGGAGCTGACGGCCGCAGTGGCGAGAAGTTGCAGTGTGAGAATGGTGTAGACTTTGCGGACGAATTGGTTGCGAATGTCGACGGTTGCTTCGGCCACGGAGCCGCCAAACTGTGATCTCAGTTAGCTTTTCAGATAGCTTTGACATGGACATGGAGATGGTTCTAGGTATAGGAAGGTGGCGAGCGTCAAGAGGACCAGCCTCGGTATCGTCACTTTTGCACGGCGCAGGCAGGATCATGGGCCGACGAACCTTGAAGTCATCCGGTAGATTGTCTTCGCTGCTGCGAGGCGGTCCAAAGAGGCCTTGCTCCTCGCTGGGTCGAGATGATCCCTCAGCGTAGGCGGGCGGCGCGTGAGTGAAGTCATTATCTGGATCGTGCTGCAGCGCAGGCTGGTATTTCGGGTTGGTGCTCGGGGTGGCCATGATGACGCCTATCGGGGGTGATGGACGGCCTGTCGGTCACGACTGGCTGGCTGGCTGCTTGATCAAAGAAGAGAGACAGGCTGTGTTTTTAAGACCTCTGTTGTTCTTTTAATGAAATGAATGGTGAAGTTGAAGACGCAGTGTATGCTAGGTTGGTAGAGCTATAGGATGGTCGATGGATCGTCATCAGCGTCGTCGAGGCAGATTGGTGGCGGAGTGACGAAACGGATGTGTCATGCATGTCCTGACTCCTGTGGAGAGATATGGAGATGGTTACTTGGCTTGTGATTCGTCAGCCGGAACAAAGAAAAAGGGATACAGGGTAGGGAAGGCTTTCCCAAAAACAAGGGAGAAAGTTGTTTCACTCCCGCGGAGTACCTAGCAATGTACCTAAGTACATACACGCTAGTGCAGATTCCAAACGCAATCTGGAATCTGGACAGCTGTCAAACGGGGGCAAGATGTGGCTGGTGCGTTGGCTCGTGGAGACGTTGGTGCGACATTGGAATCTCTGGACTCCCTGGAGTCTGGCGATGACAAACTCGCAGCCGCTTCTATTACACCTACTACGCAGCAATACGAAGGCAACTTATTTGCGACGCCAGGCTTGTAATTGGAAATATGTAAGCATATTTGGCGAGATGAAGAGCATCGTGGCTCTAAGCAGTGCAATGCCGGCAGCAGGCGCCCAAGCGACAGTACCTATGTAGGTACGTAACTTGCAGGCCCTGACCCCTGCCTGATGCATCTTCCCCGCCAACGCGCTTGTCGTCTTCTTCCAAGAGGATCCTGGATCTTCGAAGTTCGGTACATAGGTACCTATGTACATACCTACAGGCTACCTCATGGAGCATGTGTACAGTGTAGGTACATACATACCTAGCTCGTGGGGGGGATACTGCCGCTGATAGGGGCTGTGGAATGCTTTATTTCGACTGGCGTCCGGGCCTAAGGTGGTTCTAAGCTGCATTCTTTTGAAATGGCGCCGAGCTTGAAACTCTATACGCGTTGGTACTACAATGTACATTACTCCGTACGGTGTAATAAACCCGCTTGTCTTCTCCCCATCTGCGTACAATGTACATAAACCCTCCGCATCTTTCGACTTATTACACGTCTACAACGCATCGGCATCCTCAATGTTTGCGGCTGGCCTGGACTGTTGGTAAAGTCCTCGGCACAGAGACTCTCATGATCTTCTCACGTTGCAATTCGGAGCGTTGGTCCCGTCAAGCATCTTTGTACCTAGCTTAGCTCTTAAAAAAGCTTCCCGAGTCCCGAAGTTCCTGGCCCCACCAACACCAGCCACTGCCCCCTTCTTCCCCTCCCTGGCCCTTTGATCCATTTTCTCATCACAAAGTGGCTTTCTTGTGCGCGTTGCAACTTGCACCTTGTCCACCGCCCGCTTATTTACATGGGCACCGGCGGAGCGATCCACCAACAACCACCCCTCCCAATCGGTTCTCTACCTCCAGAACTATCCTCCTTTCGCAATTCTATCCCTCGTCTGCAACCGACTGATTCCTGTCTGCTCCGAGTCGACTTTGTCGAGCCATTGACAAGCTTGCGGAAAAGAGAGGCGCCCGCGACAAGCCGACGTCCAGAAGACACGGGGGCCTCTTTTTTTTTCTCCTCCGATTTCGTGCCCCCACCGAGACGGCGGCCCGCTTGTCGCTAGAATTCCCATCCTCATCATGGGCGATAACGACCGTACCGGATCGCCAGACGACGGCATCACAGGCGCGTCTTCGCCATCTCAATACAAGCCTACAACAGTAGCTCCTGGTGTTAAAGGCCCATTATACATGCAGAGCTCCGACGGCAAACACGTCCTTGTACGACGGCTGAAGCGCAAGGAGGATGGGACGTGGAAGCACTTTACCCGTTGGTTTGTGAGAAATCAAATTAGTACGTCAAATCAGCGGGTGTATATAGCACACACAAGCATCTCAATCCAGGGCAACAACTGGCGCTGCCACAAGCGATGCTTTTGCCGCTTGGCGCCTCAATACTTGATGTTTCAATTGTGATGAACTAACTGAATTACCGTTCAGGTCTCTCTGCCAACCTTCTTGCTCTGCTATTTCTTTGCCACAATTTGATCCCGAAAGCTCGATCACACACGCAGAAATACTTTCAGCTCGCCTACTACAATGAGCGATCCGGCGAGTACGGGATTGGGTTCGAAGATGCCTATTTTATAAGTTTTTGCATTGTGCTGTTTACACTTTTGCGAGCAGGCTGCATGGAGTACGTCCTGGCGCCTTTTGCGAGAATGCAGGGTGTGACCAAGAAAAAGGATCAGATTCGCTTTACAGAGCAAGCCTGGCTGCTTGTATACTACAGCGTATTCTGGACAATGGGCATGGTAAGATGATCCATCTCTTTCCCTGCCTCGCAACAGACGGCAGAAACGGGACGGACTAACTCGTTTGTCACAGTATATTTACTGCAACTCGCCTTACTTTCTCAACATGCGCGAGCTGTGGACCACCTGGCCGAACCGTGAAGTGGACTGGCAAATGAAGGGCTACGTTCTCGCGCAATGGGCATTCTGGCTGCAGCAAATCATTGTCATCAACATCGAAGAACGCCGCAAGGACCACTGGCAAATGTTCAGTCACCACATTATCACGACCGTTCTCATCTCGTCCTGCTACTGCTATCACCACACTCGAGTGGGCAATCTGATTCTGGTCATTATGGACGTGGTAGACCTTTTCCTGCCGGTGCGTACACAAAGCCAATCAAAACTGATATGAAATATATCCTGATAAGCACTGACAATCCCGTAGGCTGCGAAGTGTCTCAAATATGCCGGTTACAACACCATCTGCGATGTCATGTTCGGGGTGTTCATGCTCGCATGGCTTGTCGCCCGTCACGTCCTCTACGTCGTGGTCTGCTGGTCCGTGTACGCCCACACGCTCGTCACCATGCCTGTGGGATGCTTCAGAGGACCAAACGACAATCTGATAGGGCCTGAAGATTCGCCTCCAGGCGTCATGTGGCTTATCGAGCCTTTTATCAACTCCACCGGCCGAGTGTGTGCCAACGAGACGGTCAAATGGGTTTTCTTGATACCCCTACTTACCCTCCAAGGCATCACCATCTACTGGTTCACCATGATTGTCCGCGTTGCCATGAAGGTCCTTCGCGGAGATGGAGCGCAGGACTCTCGTAGTGACGACGAGTCTGCCGAGGAAGAAGACGAATACGTCTACGAGGAGGCCGAACCCCTGGAGGAGGAAGTAGATGCCGATGAGATTGATCTTCGGAGCTGGGAGCGCAGGACTGGTGTGCGGCGACAGGCCAGCAGTTCTGGCGTCAGCTTGCCGGGGCACAGTGATCGAAAAGAACTTCTCGGCCGCATTGGGTGTGAGAAGCAGGTTGATTAGGGTATGGGATGGGATGAATATAAATGAAGGAGGGACACGGTGGCTGGAAGCCTTGACGCCTTGCATTTTTCGACGGCCCGGAGTCTTCTCAAGGGAAGCCGATATTGCCGATCACGTTGATTGTTCTGTTTTTTCCCTCTTTCTCGTTTCTGGTTCATGTTTTTTTTTCTTTTTTTTTCTCTCTTCTTTATTTGTTCCTGCGTTGCGCTTTCTATGTTGCTTTTCAAACTCTGCTTTTGGCATCCGTTGTTTTAAAAGGCGCACAACTGCCCAGGTAGTCGGATCTGAGGACTCACAGGCCCCTTTTTCTTTCCTTTTCACCGCACACCCTTACCTTTTGGCCGGGTTATATAAAAGTGGAAGCAGGCACAAATACCTTGCATTGCTCTGTCTGGGTCTTCCTATGGGACATGAATAAAAGGGACGACGTATTACTATAGCTGCGAGACACAAAAGGATTGGTGATGAAGTATTGGTTTGCCGAAGCGGGAACTCTTCGACCAGATATGCGATTTCTGGGAAGGTGATGCTCGTATAGGCACGGATGGCGTATCTCCGATCTCGCGATCGCGCCCCCTCAACAGGGCCCCAAAGCCATTTCGAAACCCTGTCAGACAGGACCAAGGGCATGACTCATGAGATAGAGATACGCTTGCTACTTATTCCAACTCCCAATACGGAGTATAGTCCCCAAAGTTATATCAGCCAAAGCCCCATCCCATTGATCATGCCATTATCATCAGTCATAGCTTGTATATCCCTGCATACTCAGTTTACCCACCGATGGGATGCCGAGACGCGAGCGAGACGAAGCGGAAAGGAAGACGGCATACTTGAGACGACTCGACTCGGCGAATGCAGGCACGGAGGAAGCCCAATCCTTTCAACCGCAAACACTGGTCTATGTCCGTCGCCTTATCCCATCGCGTCTCACCCGCATCCCCGCATCTTCATGTTACAACTTGCATCTCTTTTCCCGTCCCGTCCCGTCCCCTCGACATGGCCCATGAGACCCTCACGGGCCACGACCACGGTTCACTCACCTCTTCTCCCCACCCACTCTCTCAACACAAACTTCTGAACCTTCCCACTCGCCGTCTTGGGAAACTCGTCCACCCAAAACACATACTTGGGCACCAAATGACTCGAAAGCCGGCCCCGAACCCAATCCCTCAGTTCCTGCACCGTCAAGATAGTTCTCCCCCGCCGCGCGGTCTCGTCATCACCACCACCACCATCCTGCGACTTACCTACCGAGATTGCGCCTGCGCCTGCATCTGCGGCCTCAGTCCCCCATCCCCGACTCAGAATCACAAACGCAGCAACAGCCTCCCCGAGCTGTTCATCCGGGACGCCCACAACGCTGACTTGCGCAACGCCTGGATGCTGGAGGAGACAATTCTCTATTTCGAGGGGGTAGATGTTTTCGCCGGCGCGGATAATGAGGTCTTTGAGGCGGCCTGTGATGGTCACGAAGCCGTGTTGGTCCATGGTGGCTTGGTCGCCTGAGTAGAGCCAGGTGGTGGTCTTGCTGCTCTTTTCAGGACCGTCCTCTTCTTTGGTGCTGGTGCTGGTGCTGGTTCTGGTGTTGCTGAGCCGGGACGCACCATCGTGTATCGGTATGCTGTCTGCCTCTTCGACACGCACATCGGCCGTCTTGGCCTCATCCCCAAAGTACCCCTTCATGACTAAATACCCCGCCGCGGCCAACTCCCCCCGCATCCCCAGCGGAACAATGCGAGCTCGATCTAAAGGATCCACGATCTTGACACTAGTATGCGGCAGGGGTGTCCCGACCGTGCTGCAGCGCTGGTGGAATGGATCCGACGGGGCCGTCATGCAGCTGACGGGGCTTGTTTCCGTCATGCCATAGCAGATGACGAGGTCGCGGAGGCCTAGACGCTCATAGATGGTCTTCATGAGGGATTCAGGGACGGAGGAGCCAGCGACGATGCCCTTGCGCAGGTGTGCCGGCGCTGGGTCCTTGTCCTTGTCGAGCGCATCGAGAACAGCGGACAGCATTGTCGACACGCCGTATAGGCCCGTGGCGTTGTGATCAACGCACATCTTGAGCGTGGCAATGGGGTCGAATGCCGGGCTCGGGAATAGAATCGCTGCGCCGGTCGTCGCCGTGGCCATGTACCCCAGTATGCAGCCAAAGCAGTGGAATAGCGGCGGTGGCACGACCATCATGTCCCGGGGGTCCAGGCCCATACGATGGGCTATGAAGATCCCATTGTTGAGAATGGAGTGGTGCGTCAGCATCGCGGCCTTGGGTGTTGATGTTGTGCCGGATGTGAACTGGATATTGATGGTATCATGCGCGTCGAGTCTCTGCGAGGGCTTGACGCCGCGCTCCGAGCCCTCCAGCAGCGACGTATACGGCGTGAGCGCTGTACATTCTTCCAGCGCGAATCGCACGCCCTCATGGCTCGCGCGGTTGTCCGCCACAATGACCCTCTCTAGCGTTGGCACTTTCTCCGTCTCAATTGTCGCACTGGAGCCTCTCAGACTGTGGTCAGCCAGAACTTCCTCTAGTAGGGCCTCGTTACTGCGGCCCCTGCCGGGTCTGTACGCCAGGTCCGTGACCGCCCCGATGATGAGTGTCCCGGCCCCGAGATGGCGTAGCGCGGCTTCGACCTGCGAGGCCTGAAAGCCCGGGTTGAGCGGCACGAGCACAGCGCCGAGCTTATAGCACGCGTATGTCAGGGCCGCGAACTCGACCGTGTTGCCTAGCGAGATGGCCACGCGGTCACCCTTGGCCACGCCCAGGCTTGCGAGCGACGATGCGAGCCGGTTGGAGAGCAGGTCGAGCATATGATATGTGAGGATGGTTTCCGAGGCGCGAGGTGTTGGAGACCGCGCGATAACAGCTGGACGGTCGCCGTGCTGGGAGACGATGTGCGCCAAGTGCTCGGGGATAGTGCCGCTGTATAACGCGGGCTATCATCGTGGCGTGCAGTACACCATCAGGGAAAGGTCAGTGAGTGAGTCATCAGGGAGCTGTTGTTTTGGCATATTGCAAGGGAAAGCGCGCGAACAAGGTAAGCTATCCTTTGCTTTCAAGTCGTGCTGCCTATCTGACGATGCATGTTACGTTGTGCATACATGTAACATGTACGTCAAGGCAAGACATACAAGCACATGCAATCAGAGAACACTCATAAGCACATATAAAGACCACTCACACATCATACCTCACGTGTCATATAACACGCAAGCACCCAGACACGCAACACAACACACGCAAGGAAACTTACACCCTAAAACACACATGTACATCTCCGCAAGCACGCATAAATCACCTCCCTGGGTAAGAACAGCAAAGCCCACGAGCAAGTAAATCACCATATGTACCTCACTCGGACCCCTCCAAAAGCTCAGCCTCTCCGCGCAAAGCATCCTCCTCTGCACTGAAGAAGCAACAGCGGCAGTGCGCCTGGCCTGCCATGCTCTCGCCCGGCCGATGATGGCGCAGCACGTCGGAGGCCTGCCCGACAAGGGGAGCAGGCCGTTCATGAGGGGCAGATGAGGGGTTTCGACGGCATCAAGGAAAGGCGGGCAATTAGCTTGCGGAGGAAGGCTTCGGGCTGGGTTGAGAGGGATTAGGATGTTGAAGATGGGAATTGGATGGGACTACAGCGTAGATACCAGATGGGACTCGGGAGTTGGATGGGAGTTGACGACAGGCAATTACTTAGAGGTAGGTGGGAATTCGGTAGATGGGATCTGAAAGGGCGTTATACTCCATACATGTACCTACTAAATTGACGTCATTTTGGATGCTGGAACGGTCAAACCGACTCAAACGGTCAACCACCACGAGGCTCCACTTTTGCAGCTACATTAGGTACCTGGTAGTGGCTGGCAAGGCCATGATGACATCACCCACCGCTATACTTATTACTGAGCGTGCGATTGCTATCTTCACTCAAGCTCCTTCGTTCTATGTACAACTTGACCCTGCAAGCGTTCGGAATCATGTTAAAACAACAGCCAAATCCCAGACTCCAGATCGATGTCCTGTCCAGCACGGACATCCACATGCTATCAACCACGGAGCCCACAGCCAGACCACACACGATGACTGACTGTGGTGCCCCAAAACAACACACGCTGTATGACAAACGCCTTCAGCGCCATGTCTCGCCTCTCTCAGCTAGACCCAGCGCAAATGCAACGTCGTATGGACCGCATTGATGGCTACGCAGAAAGGAGCGGGAACCATGAAAATACGAAAAAGACAAAAGAAAGCAAGACACCTAGTGCTAATGTGTAGTCGTAATCCAGCTTATGGCGTTTCCACACATGTTCTGCGAGAAACTGCCACGAGGGGACTCCTGTACCTGTACCATGCGTATGACGGCTTCCGTACTTTTTGTTCGCCAAAAAAAGAAAGAGGTAAAGATTAAATGAATGTGCGTGCATGCAAGATTAGAAAGGGAAATAGAAAAGGCCAAGCTCAAAGTCCGCTGTGTTGCATTCCCCGGTGGGATGACTTGAGTCGCAAATGTCAAAGCTGCCGCCCCTGATTCATACCCAGGGGACCGTCTCAATCGACTAGCCCTTGTGAATATTCACCCACTACTTCTTCCTTTTGCTCCCCGATGTGACGCTCGCTTTCGGGTTTCCACGTGCCTAGTATATCCTGTCAGCGAATGCCAGGCCCTCGCAAAGCAGCAAGTCGGACATGACGAGTAGAGGGAAAATTGTAATGCATACCCTCAAAATCATGCTTAACGAATGCCATGGGGTCATCGTAGTCCTTGGATCCCATCTGCTCCACGCCAGGAGAAAAGCTCGTAATGGGCAGCACAATCACGTCGCCCACCCGCTTGCTCATTTCGATGCCGGTAAAGTTGTGCCAGTCAATCTTTCCCCGGCTATTCTTCATGTCGAAGAACCGTGCGTCATTAAGATAGTCCATGATGGTGTCTGTCCATACGGCAGGGCCGGTGAGGTCCACCACGTCCTTGCCCTCAAACGACGCCAGCCGACCTTCCCTCTTCATCGTCAAAGTCGCGTTAGTGATCCGTGCGACGATGTCGCGCAGCACGGGATGACCCGGCTTGCTCTGGATCGTCCATTGACAAAATTGTATCCGCCGGCTATACCAATCCGCCCAGTCGGGGCGATCAGGGTCCGCCTCGATGCCAATGACGAGGCCAATCGTCTGCCGGGGGATATGGGGCGGAACCCATTCCAGGGCGCTCTTGATCGCATATGTATCGATATCGGAGTAGATTCCCCCTCGGGCTAGGAGAATCAGGTAGCGAAATAGGTCTGCTTTCAGGACGGGCAGCGGCAACGCATGATAGGCTTCTAGTACCTCGGGTACAGAAGCATAAAACAGGTTGAGCATGCTGACAGCCACATCGTCCGTGATGACTTCGTGGACGAACCCGGGGTGCTGTAGGGTCCATGAGGCCTCTTGTTCTCGGAATTCAAACTCGCCGTCAGACGGCGAACTCTTCCACGTCTGCCAGATGTATGCAGGAAATTTCGATTCAATGTCGTAGGGATACGCGTAGGCGAGCTTGTCATACGTGGACATGCGCGACATGTCCCTCATGGGCTTCTGGGGTACCGCTCGCTTGCTATCGGCGGGTTTCGCGTTTGTCGGTCTATTATTGGGACGTGGCGATTGGGCCCTAGGACTGTTCGATGAGCTATGTGAATGTATGACTAGGAAAAAGACTGTGACGATGAAGGCAGCCGCAGCTAAGGCGCGGCGCGAGTTGAGCATCTTGGCGGGCACAGCAGTGCGATGCAGCTCGCCGGTGCCTTGGTGTTGTCAGACTACGACGAAGCGCAGGCCAAGAACTTGTGAGGGTATCCGGTTTGGCGGAAGCGAAAAGGGGGCAAGACGTCACTGCCTTTATTTGCTTTTTTTATCACCGCCCAATTTCGCGTCGCAGCGCTGCCGGTAAGCACCAGAAATAGTAGACCAAAGTTGTGGGAAAAGGCGACGCGAGAAAACAAGAGGCGTTGGAAAAGGGTCGAGTAGGAAGAAGAAATTAAATTTAGACGTTGCCGGCAACTGCGTATCACTCAAAGGAGTGTATGTGTAGTATAGGCAGGTAGTTATGGACTGTTCGCGTCGATTTCACGGCTGGCAAAACTCGTGTTATGTACTTGAATGTCCCAAAGACGGCGAGTCAGACCCGCTGCGGGTGGAGTTGGTTCGTACCGGCTCAGTGGGTGGTGGGGATGACGCTCGTTGGTGAGAAATTGAGAATGCACCTCGAAGTTCGAACAAGCAGCGCAACCGGCCTCCAGGTGTCAATAATAAGTGCCTTTCATGAACAAGTAATGTACTAGTCCGCCGTAGCCTCAGTGCCTAGGTATGTATGTCCAGTTGGCAGTAGGCCCGGAGAGTCGAAGCTCGTGCCAAATCAGGGTCGACAGCGGTTGCTCGGCAAAGGATCAAAGCTGTTGAGAGTGATACCGTAAGCGATATTGGAATCATTGACGGCGGAAATATGGCTGCTGGCTGCGAAAGTGAAGACAACGAAGCTCGGGCTAGCGCATGGTCGGACCTCTATCGTATGACGAAGTCGAGATGGATCCGGGCAAGGAGACCGGTAGGCTGAAGCATAGACGTTGAGAACCAAGCTTCGGAACGCGGATGTCGAAATGAGTGACGAAGGCGTAGGTAGTTTGAGGGGAAGCGAGCGGCAACGAGACCAGGCAGGTCAACGAGAAAGTTGATGAAAACAAAGACGCGACGAGATGAAAGCAACGAATCAGGCTTGGCATCTGGGGAACTACTCCGTACGCGAAACAAAGAGACGACAGAGGCTGAACCGAGCTCAGGTTAGACGGGAATCGCCAATTGCGGCAGAGGGGAGCACGATCTTGTAAGTTGTAGGAAGCTAGGACGGGCAAAAAGAATGACGCGTGACGGGTCTGCGCACTTGAGGCAGCGCACAAAGTATCGTCAACGACTCAACGGGCAGAATCGGTGCCGGCATGCATTCAGAGGGATTCAGAGGGATTTGGAGGATTCGTTGGGTTCGATCGTTGCCTGCCACATGCAGCAAGAGTGTAGGTACTAGGTACATATGACTCCTTGAGTCCTTGACTCCTTCTCCATCAACCCGTAGAGGACTGAAAACACCAAACACCCGGGCCGCAAGCAATGGCTGCGTAGATCCATAAATTACCCGACCGCCTGTGTTTGGAATGTCAACTTAATCTATTCTAGAATCTGCCTGGCCCCATTCCCATTCATGCTACCCGGGTAAAGGCATGTGTTTCAACTTTCGACTGCTGCCGTGTTCTAGGACTTGCTCGCTGAAGTCGCTGCAGATGCTGCGGATACCGGAATGCCAGAATTTTCCACATCAATTCACATTTTGCCTCGTTGAGCAAATCTTGCATTTTGAAACATTGGCTCGTGAGACTGTGGATCTCCATCACACCAGTGACCATTGGCCCAAGTTCCAACATTAGATTGACCCCACAGTGCACACGTTTGAACCCCACACGTTTGACCATGGGGTCCCCGGTTCTATGTAAAAAAAGGGACTGGTCACTGGAAGCATATCCCGGAAACCCAGCACTCCGACAATGCAATGAGCTTAAGTTATGGACCTCTTGAACTCCGTGAATAGCCTCATGAAAATCCATGCTTTGATGTTGGACAGACACATTGCGAAACAGCAACGCTGTGGCTTTGCCCGTCGCGTAATGTGTCAGTGTTATGTACCAGGAGTCAGGAGTGCATACGAAAGAGATTCAGATCCCAGAACTCCATCATCGCGTGATCCTGCCGCCAACGCCAGTGATGTCATGTCCGACTAAAAGTATCCCTACTACGAGTACGGACTAGGCAATTGCGCTAAGCTGGCTTGACAAATTTGAAATATGTATGTATGTACATAACTGATTGCAATTTGTACCTATGTACTTCGCGTCTGAGGACTCAAGGAGAGCTGCCATTCCAAAGCTCGCTGGAGTTGCTTTCTAGGTAGTAGGTAGTTTTCATGAGTTTCGAGAAGTTCGGACAGCTTGGAGCTTTCCCGTATTGTCTGCCGGATGTCGTATTGACTGGTTCTTGACGAAGACGAGGCGGCAAATAGTTCGTGCAGCTTAGTGGCCAACGCCGTCTTCGGCACTTGGGTTACGGGTATGTATGTACAATGTACCTACCTATGTCAGCTAGAGGAGCCTACCTAGATAACCCCCACGACACCAAGCTCGCCACTAAAACGCATCCATCAGATGAACATTGTAGCAAAGGCCAATCAGACCTGAATTCGGAACTGCATACGGAGTAGAACGTGCCATGTGGAAAATGGGTACAGGGTAGGCACGGGTCCGCCTTTCTCGCCATCTTGTAAGGCTTCTTGAGACGAGAGTTGTCCGAAACGTGCTCACATATACGTAAATACCTATGGAAAATAATTCCAGTCAATTAATTCAATGAAAGGAGCATTGTTCCATCCCAATGGATCAAGACGGTCGCAATCAACAGGGACCCAGAGGGCTGGCGCCCGTCTAGGGCGTTTTTGAGCGCAAAGTCGCGAATCGTGTTCAATCCGCATGGCGAGCGAGATGACGCCTCCAGCTGATATATTGACGTCCTTACGCACATCAAGCAGCTCAAGGTGTTCATCTCAGAAGAACATGGCCCACATGATAGTGCATCGCGTTGCACTCGCAATGATGCTGACTGATGATGGAAAGCAATCATGCTAGTAGGGGAACCACAAATATGCTTCAACATGATTCAATCTTAACAAGATGCCCAATTCACAGAATAGCGAAGATGGCAGCAACGAAATGCGTGACGGCAGTCCACCCCAGATACAACGGCTCGAATGGAGCCAACATATTTGCCATCTATGGGACCTACAGGCTACAGCTCTCCGCATTTTTGTCTTCGCGAGGAAGGCCTTGGCCCTTGAAGCCCGACCAAGGACTACATTGCTCTACGTCGTAGAGAAGATATGTATAACAACAAGCTAAATTCCAACGGTCGCGGATCATGCATCAGATCAAAGAGCGCCCCACTAAATTGTCACGGGAAACCCGTCGCTTGATGTCCATTCAGGGAGAACGAGACGAGTATTCTGATGCTCTGGCGCCGTGGCACTGACGAGGTCAGCCAGGAGGACGACTCGTACGACCCGGCGCAAAATGACGCGATGGCTCACGGGATGGCAGAAAATGGTATGACCGCTCACCGCTGGTAGTCCATGGCGCGTAAAACAATCTGGCGGATACGCTTTTCGTAGTAAACGTTTGGCCATCTCTGAGAAGTGAGTTCTCACGGCGGGGAAAAGTCAGGAGCGTGCCTATGGCGGGTATTGTGTGTTAGGAGTGCGTTCCACGCGTAGAGAAAAGGAAGTCGCTACAACGTGACTCAGGATGGACGAGTCATTGTGGTCCATATCCATCCAGCAATCGCAGCCATGACTGGCCTCGTTTGTTACTACTTTCTCACACGATGTTCTCTTTAGCCCAGTCGACCGGGTTGGCCTAGACGAGGCTTAATGCTCAATTTTGAGGGAAAAGTCGACGTGCGGCACGCCCTGGTGAATAGAGCTTGTTGAGATAATGTCGATATCTATTGGAATCGTGCCTCGCAATTAGCCTTTCATCCTCAAAATAACCTCTCGACCACCACATCGCCAGCATCATTTTCTTCCCAACAACAAAAGAGTCGTCAATGAAAAGAAGAGCTGAGTGGCGTGTCGCTGCATCACCGCAATACCCAGTGCCCCAAGTTTTCAACTTACCATTGCAGACATAAGCAGCCACATTCTCAGCCGTCAAACCCCCCGAAACCTCCAACAGAAAATGGCCCTTGCCCGTCCACCTCTCCCTCAAGCTCCGCGCCGCCACCCGGACGCCCTCCCCAGTAAAGTTATCCAGCATAACGACATCGGCCCCCGCGGCAATGGCCTCATCAGCCTCCTCCTCGCTCTGGACCTCGACCTCAATCTTGAGGCTGAAGCCAGCGACAGCCCGAGCCGCGGCCACAGCCTCAGTGATGCTGCCCCTGCTCCAGACGTGGTTATCTTTAAGCATGACCATGGAGCTGAGGTCCATGCGGTGCGCGTCGGCACCCCCAATCAACATGCCGTATTTCTCAACGAGGCGAAACCCGGGGGTGGTTTTGCGCGTGCCAGCCAGGATGCCCTTGTAGCCGGCTTGGCGGACTAGGCGGACCATGCGCGCAGACTGGGTGGCTATGCCAGAGCAGCGAGAGAGGGTATTGAGGGCGACGCGCTCGCCGAGGAGGATGGCGCGGGCCGGACCGCTGATGGTCGCGCATTTGATCTTGGTGCTGGTGCTGGTGCTGCTTGTACCGGGAATGTCGAGTTGCGATGCCTCGGGCAGGTGCCACGTTACGACGCAACCGGTCTGGCGAAAGACTTCATCGAAAAAGGGCCTTCCGGCGAGGATACCGCTGGACTTGGCCCAGAGGGTTGCTGTGCGCGCGTGGTCGCCGACGACGTAGCCGGCCGGATCAAAGGATGGAGTGTCCTCGGCTAGCCAGCTTGTGATTTGGCCTTTGAAGGTCGGTGGGAGGAGGTGGGCGGGGTCGCTGTTGCTGTTGATGCTGTCGCTTGTATTGCCGGGGTTATTGGAGAGGGACATGGTGAGGTTCACGGATCATGCGCGGGATGAAGCAAGAAGTGAGAGCGTTGCCGCAAGTTGGTGATGATGGGAAGATTTCGGGGGCACTTGGCGTGGAGCTCTGCGCAGCCCCGCGTCAATCGCCGAGCGGGGGAGCTTGGACGACGTATACGGTATGACTTCAGAGATACCGTATTATCTCAGAAATAAGGCCATGAGTGGGACGCCCGTTTCTGACGAATCAATGTGTGAGCTTTGACCACGCTAAGATAGATCGGCCCACGGTTCGTTTGTATCT